>WAAD01023291.1:39206-116317 GCA_013389945.1 Fregata magnificens | reverse complement strand
TCTTTTTTTTTTTTTTTTTTTTGGAAAGCCAAAATTATTAATGAGTTTGGCAAGGGATCCAGAGTTTATTTTAATGCTGTACACTTCCATATTCCCATTTTGTTTTAGGTTGGTATTTTTGTTGTTTTTTAATGTTGCTATTATTATTATTTTAAGCACTCTGAGTGAGTAATCAGCGTAGGAGTGAATAGTAAATGTTTGAATGTGCTTTCCAACAGAGAGCTCTGATGCATCGCTGTCTCCAAATTATTGAACTGCTGGAGAGAAAATATGTCCAAGCCAACATCATTTGTATTGTTGGAGAAGTGGGGAGATAAAGGGTGGGAAGTGTGAAACAGATGAAGAAAATTAACGTGGAGCCATTTAGATGGAGGGGCTTTCTTTATAATCGCATGGTGGGCGATCTGAAAGGAGCTCAAATTTAGTTTCTTCTGGATTGTCATGTACTAGCTTGCCATTCTTGCATCAGGCATCATGCTGGCTCCCCAGGCTCTGGACTCATAGAAATGAATTGGTGTAAATAGTCGCATGGGTGTTCAGGAAGGGGTAGAAATCCTTTACCTTGTAGGATCAAAACTCAGTATTTGCTTCCAACTACTGTTCCTATCTCAGGCTTTATGGTCTTGATTCAGTTCTGACAGACGGACCTTCTTGGCAATGGCCTTTTCTTGTTTCTGAGTTTAAAAGAAAAAAACCCAAAAACCAAACAATAACAACCTATGTCAACTTTTAGAGGAACTGCATCATGTTTTACTTTGAACCCGGGTTATACTGGCTTGGTATTTTGGAAGCAAAGCCATATGTGGGCCATGCCTTACGGGTCAGGTATAGTTGGTGACTCCATGCTTGTGCCTAAATGCTTTCATGTGATGCCGTCTCTGGAGCCTGCACATCATGAGTGGCACATCGTGGATGCCCTTGCTATTGCTTGCTGTTCTTCAGAAGTCAGCCCATAGGAAGACTGCAAGAGCAGTGGTACAGGGGTTGGTGCAGTCGGTGGTGGAAAGGCAGTGGAGGAGATCTGCATCATTGATGCCTGCATCTGCTCTGTGAAATACAGGATCTGAAGTTACGATCTAGGAAAGGACTTGGGTACCCAAAACAAAATCTGTATGGACTTCTGGCATATCCTTCAAAAATTACATTCCAAAATTACCTACCTTTTAAATGCTACTTTTTAGAGCCCATCTTATTGACACCTCCCTTTTTTATGCCAGTCTTGTCTAAACGCCCAGACTAACACCTGTGCTCTATGCAGTGTGCCTTGGAGCCTCACCATCTCTGAAACCACAGAGTGGTGCTGCAAAGAGCCCACTCTGACCCACGTCCTCTGAACAGACGGCAGCCAATGACAAGGCGAGGCTCTCCCCAAAATCAGGTGTAACTGCTTTGTTCTGAAAATGGAGGTAGGTAGCACCTTTCATGCAATCATCTTTTAGATAAACACCTACCTCCAAAGCAGGGCATCCCAATTAATGTCATTCCCAACTTGAGAAGCACATTCTTGGCCTGTCTCCCCTGGTGATGGTTTGGGTAGGAGCATCTTACTCGCAAATCTGTGCTCCCTTGTAGAAAGGAGTGGAAGAGCTGTAGGGTCAGAAGGTGGGTGAGAAAGGCCTCAAGGCTGTGGAGCTCAGCAGGTAGGACCTCCCTCTGGCAGGAGGGAGCTTGGAGGCAGCATCTCTCTTTCCAGGCCTGTGCATGGGATTTCTGTTAAAGCATCCTGACATACAAGTGGAAATGAGTCCAAGAACAAGGGCCTGTGTGGATGGAGGAGCCTTCTGTCCCGCCCTGCTTCAAGCACCACAGAGCAGGAGGATTTACGGCGCTCACTTGTGCTTGTTGTTTCCTTCTGGCTCCCTCTGCGGAGATCCTGCTCAGCATGCAGATCCCTTCTGTCACCTCCTGGGGCACCAGCCTCTCTCCAAGTGCCCTGCAAGGAGTGGAGGGGCCAGATCCTGACTCTTGGGTGCCACCTGGGCCCCGGCCACCAAGAGTCAGGTCTGTGTGTCTCTTACAGATACCTGAGGCCTTTAGGGGATTTGGCTCTTTTTCTCCCACCTTCTCACAGCTGTATTTCTTTCACAGGCACAGAATTCACTCGGTTACATTTTTGTTGGTTTTGTTGGGTTTTTAGTTCAAGTTTGAAAAGTGTTGTCTGAAGATTCACATCCAGTTGGAGCACCATCTGGATGGGACAGGCCAGAGAGACTCAGCTGCTTCTAAAAAAACCACCAGAAAAACATTCCAAATCTTAATGTGTAATTACAGTGTGAAACAACAAAAAAATGGCTCAGCCAGCTTCTTGGCAGCTTTGTGCTTCGGCCCAAGGGAGATTCGTCTTCCAGGGGAACTTAGGGAGTCAGTTCCTGGGCGAGCAAGAGGAGTGAGACATGGTGGGAAGCTGATGGATTTGATCTCTAGGGCAGGACTGTTTTTTTCATGACTTTCAGTCTCCATCTGTCAGTGGATTCATGTGCTGACATTGATGACTACTTCAGAGGAAGCAGCACTTCCTGGATTGGTGGCAGCCTGCTAGTGGGAGGGCAGAGGACAGGGCTGTCTATGTGTGAGTATGTCTCCAGGGGAGGCTGGAAGTCGTACAGAAGTGAAATGGAGCCAGGTTCAGATGTCTGCAGCCGAAACACTTCCAAAGCAGAATAAACAACACAACATTTCAGCTTTTCACTGTGAACAATAATCAGCTTTCTGTTTTCAAACAGTTTTCTAAAAACAACACAAATGCAGGAAGGGCATCAAAACTGTTCTACAAATGTTGAGCTTACATGGGAAATCCTTTTGCAAAATGCTTTTTAGCAACAACTTCTTCCATCTCTCTTAGGTCAGCTCTGGCAGCCAAGGCAGTGGTGGACTCCATGAGGGACTAATGCTTCTGAGGGTCAACTGGAGATGTGTCAAGAGTGAAGGGCCATAGTTGCTTGGGGAACTCTTGATCAGTCTGGCCTTCCTAACCCCTTGTGATCCTAAAGGAAGATTCCTTAATAACATCATTGTGATTTAAGGGGGTGGAATTGCTCACACCTTACACAGACAGTCCAACTTGCTCATTCCCAGCGTCAGTGCAGACCAAGTTTGGCCACACATGCCAAGGCTGCATAGGAACCCAGCAACAGAGCCTTGAACAATTTTCCAGCTCAGCTTGAGTTGTTCAAATGCCAGCTCAGGGGTCTGTGATGTTTCAGAGGGCTCAGCCCTTACAGACATTGTGGCCCTTGTTTCTGACACTTGGTATTTTGGATGAATGCATCACCCTCAATTCATAGAGTAAGAAGCCACAGCATCTGAAAACCTGTCCTCCTTTGCTTGTCTGGAGGAATATCCTGTGCAGGATTTTCAAAATGATGCCCTACAGTGCACTCATTTTCAATCAGACCTTGCTTTGCAAATGGTGCTACATCTAAAATCCATGGAATGTGCTCGATGCAAACATTTGCAAGCCTGGCTTTCTCCTGAGAAGAATATGCCTTCCTCCTAATTAAGGCTGGTTGTCTACCCAGCTATTCCCACTGCTGGCTGCCAGCAATAATGCCCATTGTAGTGTGGGTGGAAAATATGCAGTTTTCAAATCTCATTTATTCCATATAGTATTATATTCTCTTTTGAACAGGCTGCTCGTTCTCTGTGAAAAAACAAGCCAAAATGCTCCAGGAGCAGCATGATCTCTGCCCACACTTAGGGATAAGATGAGGGGACATTTACCTCAGCACCCCTTTTCCTCTACAAGCTCTACTGCTTCTGACTCCCATGGTCACCTTTTTTCTTAATAGTTTCCCTATCCCCGGTCATCCCTCCACATCTGATTTGGTGGATTATTTGACTGTGTGGGTTATCTGAGGATTTATTTTCCCAGGCTGGTACTCTTAAATGGGTGTGAATTGTCTGATATGGGGATTAAACACGCAAACATAAAGTGAAGGCTGACATGGGGCATCCCAGCCCACTCTGAAATGCTGTCTGTACACATGATGATTATTAGCAATTCATTTCACAGTGGCCCCTTCAAACCATCGTCATTGATTCAAACTAATGATCTAAGAAGGAGTGTCACTGGCATTTCCTGGGGCCAGTCAGTTCCAGTAATAGCTGAGGTTTTCATATAAAACCTCTGAACATCAGTTAGCAGATCCATGTCTTTTACTGTCCCTTGGTGAGAGAATGTGATTATTTGGTGAGCAAGAAGGATCAGAACACCCAGGTTCGAAATTTCAAGTGATTGATCATTACTCTAAATGCCTGGCTAAGTCTTATGCCTAACTGGTATTTTGAAACACTGCTTAATTTTTCCTCTAAGCCTTAATGTGCTAGAAAGACTTGGCAGAGATTCCTGCTCCAGACAGACTCGAGGATGGACTGCACTTGCAGCTGATTTGACTGATATGCAGGGCATCAACCTTGCTAAAATATGTGATTCTAATAAAAGAAGATCCTTCACTAAGAACCCATTCTTTCTGGTGCTTTACACCACTGCATTGGTTGTGGATATTGTTGGGATATTGCTGTTTTCTGGGAAAGCAGATGACAAAAGCTGTGTCATAACCTTAGCTCTGATTAGAAATGGACACACACTTTCAGGAACAGCGACAGAAGCTGTAGACTGGGAATAATCAATAATTGCTCTTTTGGCAAACGGATGACCCTGTGGACTCACAGAAAAGATTTATGGAACGCAATGTATTTTTCTTATGAAAAAGAACAATAAGGGATAAAATGTCTGTTCCAGAACTGTCGTTGGTATATAACAGTGGCTGATTTAAACTGAAATTCTGTTCCTTCCTTGTGGTATGTTCGCATTGAATGTGATGAAAAGGCAGGCTAAAAGTGCTGTGAAAAGAGTACGCATGCACCACATCAAACAATAGGTTCAGTGATGCTGTGACAGCTGCCAGTGTGTCTCATTGTACAGGATGCGTAGGCACATCAACTGGTTAGTGAGTGAAGATTAGCACAGAGAGTGTAAATGGAGGAACAGATATTAGGGATAAAGTAGCAAAGGGCCATCATGATGGGAGACGAGTTTTAGACCTTTCTTCAGCCCTGACTGAGATGAGCACAGAAGGCAAAAAAAAAAAAGTAACACCACTCTGAAAACACTGAGCAGGTGCCTTTGCTAAAACTGGTGTGGTCTGAGGAGAAAGGAAGTTTCCAATTTTCATTTGATATTGAATTCAGAAGTTGGACTGTCTTAACAGATACAGCTGAGCATGGGGAATCATCTGGTATTATTCCCCAACTGGAAATGTTAGACAATCCATTTGCAGTGAACGCTGAAATGCTGTGACTTTTGAACCGTGAAATATGGATCACTTGAACACGCACTAAAATACTGAAGGCAGGTGAAAATGTCCAAAGCAAAGGCTTGTAAAATGTGAACAAATATTCATGGGCATTTGTTTGCATTACCCTCCAATCTCTGTGAAGAAGTCCTTTAAATTTCATTTTGAGATGCTCTGGCAGTGTGAATACCTATGCTTTAATTTAGTTTGCTTTAGCTCCCAGGAAGCTCTATTTCCAATAGTGATTTGAACTCCAAATCCTGGCCTGATTGATCTTTTCTCACCTGACAAGTCAGAGTTGCTATTGTTTTAGTGCCTGGCTTGGTGCCCAAAAATGTACGTATTTGTACAGGGGTATGACTTGCCATTTTACTAAATGAAGCAATACAAATAATGATAGTTTTCGCCCTGAAAGAGCTTTATAGCCATCTCTGATTTCAGCCTCATGCTGGCTCTGTAGAGCGTGCTGCTAGGATTTATTACTGTTTAGTTCATGTTGAAAGACCCAGTTTTTCCTGTGTAAATTGGAGCCCCCTTGTGCCAGGGATGTTACTGGTGCTCAGGGATGAAGTTTGAGATGCAGCACAAACAAAGGGAGTTAAAAAAGGGTTTAATGCTTTGATTGACAAGGTTAGGGAATAGAACACATAGACAAAAAAGTATTTGTCAATAGGATCATATGTCCTCTCACAAGATGGGTCCTATATGTCAAGCTGCAGTGGGAGCTCCTTTCAGAACAATGGCAAAGTCTGATGTGGCAGAGGATAGGACAAGCTCTCCTGCCCTATGACCCCGCACGCTTCCTGGAGAGAGAGACCACAGTGAGACTTTGCGAATACACCACCTGTGAGCCTAATTGACCCTGATTTAGACTAGCTTTACAGAAAAGCAATTGATTATATCTTATCTCTGTTTCCTTCATCACTGCCACACACACATCACAAAATTTATTATATGGCAGAGATGACAGCTTAGTTAGCCGAGTATGCTGTGAGCTCGTGGATGAGCTGAGATGGGGTGACCGGCTGATACCAAGCACCTGGGATTTACTGCATCTCCACCATTTGCACAGCCCCCTTTGGAAGTCAGGCCCTGCATGACATGCCCAAGGTCACCTGGGAAGTGTGTGACAATGACAGGAACCAAACCTGATTTACCTAAGTATCCCAGGTTACTGTTCTGCCCAAGCACTAGTTTCTGTTTTAAGGATGACCTCATGTCCAGAGATGGAGAAGAAATGTGTTTTCATCTATTTATTTATACCAGTGTAATCCAAAACATATTTAGCATGTGTATAACTTGAAATAGTAACGCTATTCTATGCAGGAGTGTATTGATTTGCAGAAAAGGAATGGCACTGTCAGAATATGGAGCTTTTATCCCATGGACTTATTTTCTGCAAGATGTCAGGCTGTGTAATCCTGCAAAGCTACGAGCCTGGCTGCCATTGGAGGAGGCTGACAGTTTTTCAGCAGTTTTTTAAGCTCTACCATCGCCCATGAGCATTTGTTCTCTCTGTGTGTAGGTGGATTGATTGCTAGGTAGCTCAGTAAATAGGTTGGGAAAATAATACTTAATTGATTTGATATTACAGGTGACTTGAAGGAGTTGGGAAAACAATGTCAATTAAACAGTGCAAACATATATATGTATGTCTGTGGATAATGTTTTTAAGTGCTTTTGGAAGCGGAAAGACCTATAATTTGAAATGCTATTCAGCTCTGTAATGTATTTAATTGTGTGTGTGTGTGTGTTAAGTGGTAAACAGAGCTAAAGCTGTAGTTTAATCAATAGCTTTTCCATAAATCTCATCTAAACCAGAGCCCAGCTTAGCAGATGTTGATGGCTGAATTTCTAAGATATAAAGACCTCTGTCAGATATTGCCTGTGATTCTGGATCTCTTGTGTGCTCAGATTTCTGTATGCAACAGCTCACAAAGTAATACAGCAAAGTATGCTCTCCAATACCAGCAGTGCTTCGAATCACTTCAGGTGATTGAATATTGCATGAGGCAGCTCCTGAAAATATCCTGGGCACCTTTGTAGTATTTTCATAGAACTGCCTGGGCTATAGTAGAACTCTGTAATCCAAATAATATGGCAGTCTGGCTGTCCACAAAACATCTATCATTTGCTCCTTACTAAATATGTATTTGTGTTGATTTAGCATTCATGACATCTCATAATGGACCAGGATCCCACTGTGCTAACTGTTGTATGAACGCAGAGCAATATCTGTGCCCTGCAGAGTCTGCAGTCCAAGTCTCCATTATCGCTAGTGAAGATGTCTCTACTGGTGACAGCAAACTAAGTATGCCCATTTGTTTTTAGTATAGTTTGTGCTACAATGTTAGCTCCTAGTTTGGGTTAATAAATCACTCATAAACGCATACTCACTTGTTACTTATCAGTATTTGCTGAGTGGCCTAGACAAAAAATTACCAACGTCCAGCTTGTTAGAGAGCTGCTCACAGTTCACTCTTTGTTGTGTAATAGAGCAAAATAGTCATATGACATAACTGTTCTCCCATCTGCGCAGTGTTAGTTTCATTACAGGCTTTTTTTTTAGCAGAATAATCAGTCTTTTTGCTCTACCTAATTGCTTGAGTTACAATACTGCTCAAGACTCAAGAGGAAACAGGAACCCTATTGAGTGATGCCAGATACAAACACTAAGAGAAAGACCATCCTTGCCGAGAAGGCTGTGCAATTTAGATGGACAAATGTATTATGGGAGAAGAAAAATGCATGTGCAAAGGGAGATAGGAAATAAATTGCAGAGCTGAGAACAGAACTTATGTCTTGTGCCTGCCAAGTCAGTGCCACTTCCTCCCAGGAATGGTCTGGAACTTGAAATCTCAGCTGCAGCATTCAGGAATGGACGGACCCCACACATTATAAAGAAAAAAAACCAAATAGACAAAATCCTAGTAAAGTAGCAAAAATAACCTGAAACTTGCAATTGAGAACATAATGACCACTCGGATTTGTTAGCATGCATTTCAGCTAGCTCTACCTGGTAATTCAATTAGTGACAGAAAAACTGAAAAATAAGAACTCCTTTGGTAGTTCTCCTATTACCAACTGCTGCCCATAACTCATGGAGAACCTGAACCCTTGTGTAATTTTAAAAGATTTGTTGAACTCTGACCCTACTGTTGCCTATTCTTTTCACGAGGTTTTCAGGAGGAGGTGAAAGGCCTGACATGAGAACAAATACATCTCCAGGCCCATCAGATAGTATTCATGTATAATTGCATGCATGTTTGGATTAAATAGATATATTTTTGGGATGCTTACCTGATTAATCATTGGTTTTCATATAATCAGAGTTTCTTTCATCTGCAGGAACACACATTCTTTACAAAAGCATCAGCTCTTTGTGGAAATCAAAATAGTAAGTAGTATTTTCACAGCATACCATACAGTGATGAGCTGCATTTGCCCATTGCTTATTAAATGGTAAAGCTTCAAGTTGGCCTCAAGTTATCCCACTTGCTCCTTGGTATAAATCAACACTGCAATAAGTTACTCTCATGCTGATAAAAAAAAGGTCCCTGCTTCTGAGGCTTCTCTGAAAGAAAAGAAAGTATTGGCTCTGAAAATGGCTGGTTACAATCAGATTGAGTGAAAACTGGAGTATAATAAAATACCTGAACTGACATCTTCCTTGCTTCCTTTTATGCACGCCACTAGCTAGTCAACACACTGTTATTTGCTGGGTTCTTTTCCTGTCTCTGTCGTTCCAGTGATACATTAGAGAGGTGAGGACAGAGAGATGTTTAGCTTCTATGCAGTATGACACTAAAGCTACTGAAATAGCAGAAGTGTTTCCCTGAGTGCCTACACTAAGCAGTAGAAATAAATACCAGTCAAAATTGCTCCAAGGACCATTGACTTTGTGTACCCCAATGGTAAACCAAATGTTTTGTTGGGTTCAAAATATCTGCATAACATCCTTTTGTTGCTCTTTTTATTATGTGTTCTGGTAGAAACCAGAAGTAAGAGTAACCATAAATAGCTAAGAAGAGTCCACCTGTACCCATCTGGAAGTGGGACGTTGAAAGGGCTGCTTTTTCAGGAGTTTCCATGAATCCAAAATGTTGAGTGAAGTCCATCCTTTCACTTCTCCAGACCCCTCCATTAAGCAGTTCTGAATGCACAGAGTGAAGTCTATGCTTGCTGGAGTAACTGTCTGCCTGTCTTCCACAGGCTCAGTGGATATAGAAATAATGCAGTGCTTCTTTTTTTTTTAAATCCATATGCCCTTGGATTATATGATATATAATACTAAAGCCTGACATTAGTGTTTGATGTTCTAGATGCTATCTCTCTTAGCCAAATTATGATGCAGATGTAATGATCTTTTATCTCTCTGAACTTCTCATGCAGACTTGTTGCTCTTGTCTTAAAGTTTTTTTAGTGCTACTGTATGCTGTTAAGCAGTTACTCATATTTTAATGCAGAGGTAGCTCCTTGTTGGTGGTGAGTAAAAGTCTAGAACATTTTGGATCCTTTGGGGAAGGAAATATTAGTGCTGTTTTGTGAGATTATTCCAGTTCATATGTTTTTATTGGAGGAAAAAGGGGTATAAAATGTAAGGTAGGTATGGAATTTCAGAGCATGCTGTGAAATTTAGAGACATCACTAATTAAAAGAAAAACATGTCTAAATCCCCATACCAAATCCCATAAAACTGTTGTCAAGCTATTGAGAGACTTGCTGTAGGCCCAAAGATAGTGGTATCTAAATGAAGAAACATAAATTCTGTGTTTAGAGAGATCGATCAGTTTAATTATATCAGACAAAATTTTTACTTTTTTTTTTTCTTGCTTGTTTTCTTTTTTGTATAGCTGCTTTTCTAAAATCACTAATTAGGTACCGTTCTACCTTTGCCATTTCTTAAAAGAATTTAGTGTCTCTTTCCCTCCAAGAGTAAACCATGCTTGTTTAGTGGCACATCTGTCTCTACTCTAGAAATGAGATAAAGTTTTGACCTAACACTAGCTAAGGAGTTGAACACCAGGACCTGGATACCAAGATGAGCAGCCCAGGTCTGTCCACCAGCGGCCTCCTACTTCTTAGCATCTTTTTTATTTAGCCACTAAAATTCAGTACTGCCGTTATACCTGAATTCCTCCTCCTGTGTCTGTGCAGATATCACCCTTGAGTGAAGTCAAACACTTTGTCATGAAGTCTTTCTGTCCAAGCATGTCTGCTATTTCGTTATTGTTATCCCTTTTAGTGGGGGATTGCTACTGCTTCTTCATTGTAAAAGCAGCCTTGCTGGGGAACCCTGCTAGTTCGAAATGTACCGTTTGCACAGTGCAGTGTCAGTGCTTAGGATACTGCTGGTAAGGAAAGTATTGGCTTTGTTTTGCCACCTGGACTGAGAGGACACAAAGTTATGCCGCCATTTCTGTAATGCAGAGTGCTTCTCCAACAGAGTCCAAATTGAACTTTGCAAGAATCAAACGCGCCTTGGAAGGTTCTCGCTGAGCACGCTTCCATCAAGAGGTGTTTTGAAAGTGGTAGTAACTGTTTCCTCTTTCCCTTAGCTTACTTAGCTTACAAAAATAAAAGATCACACTTAATTGCTGGCAGAGGTGGAGCTGGCAGATCCATGCCTCCATACTTTCCCATAAGATGTGTAAAACAGATGAAAATTGGTGAATAAAGAGGACTTAGTATCCATGAAACTTTTTGCCACAGATACTGAGCTGTGAACCTCAGTGGAGAGGGATATTAATCAGCAAAATATTGCAATGGATATCTTAAAAGAAAAAAGGACTGGATACATTATTACTTTGAGAAGGTGGTGTTGAGGGAGGTGTTTAGCACACAAAGCTTGCAGTCAAATGTGGCTTGAAGGACAGGCAAGGCGTGACCTGATGGAATCTGTGGAATGATGCAGGTGAGCCACCTGGCAAGGAAAAAGTGGTAATTTGCTATGAGGTGTCCAACTCTATTG
Source organism: Fregata magnificens (assembly GCA_013389945.1). NCBI lineage: Eukaryota > Metazoa > Chordata > Aves > Suliformes > Fregatidae > Fregata > Fregata magnificens. The sequence goes on along the minus strand of WAAD01023291.1, from coordinate 105,052 downwards.
GGGTATTTGGTGTATGAGGCAATTGCTTTGGGCACNGTGTGTGTGTATTCAGTGGCTGACAGGAGAGTTTTAAACTCACAAGGCTTAAACTTCCTTGTAGAAGGAAGTCTGGAAGAAGAAGCTGAAGAAAAGCTGGTACCTCTTTGAATGAGTGTTACTTTGTTAATATTTATATTATAAATAGCCCTGAAGTGGTTATTCCTAATCCACACTAAAGCATAGTATCACTGGGTCTCTGCCTACACATACTGTCAAACCACGGATGCATCATGCAGTAAGTATCACAGAGAGCTGAGCAGTATCAGAAAGTGGGTATTGTCCTTAGGGGGTCTATCAGTCTGTCCCAGTCTGGCAGCAGATGTGTTCCCAGGGTTCTGCTGACCATTTAACATGTACATTCACTCTGAGGTGTTTATTCATGCATTGTGTGAAAACTCAAACAGAGCTTTAATTGTCTCTATTTCACTGCTGGTCTACTACAAGCACAAAATATTGAGCGAGAGGTGTGTTTCCTCTCTCTTTTGGATCCACAGTTCTTTGTGCATTATAGATGCAGGCAGACAGGAGCATGAGTGGTGAGTTTCTGACCATAGTTTTCCATTGGACATGCTCTAGAGTTGTGGTTTTCTTCCCTTTGATTAGAATTAATTACTGCTGCTTCCCCTATGCAGCATGAGAAGAAAGCTGAAGGTATCTGTCAGTGGTGGTTGCAAACAAAATGAGAAAACAGGGAAAAGAGGACAGAATTGCTTTTTGAGGCCAGTGGATGTTGAGTGAATAGTTCTGTTACTTGCTAAAGAAGTATGTGTCAGTTCTGTATGTCCCCCTCCCTCCGAAATCAATAACATATCAACCAGTCAGTCCCCTGAGATGTACAGTATGCATATAGCATGGAGATAAAAGCAGCTAAGAAACTACTTTTGCATGGAAAGTAAATGTCTCTGCGTAGGAAGTTTTTGATATGTTTGTAAATTCAATCCCATCAGCTTTATTTATTTATTTACTTTGTATTTTTATTTTTGGTATGTATTAGTTTTTCTTTTTCCCAGATTGCTTCAGCATGCCATGCGCAATGCAATGCTACTTTTGTCCCAGTGAGCTGCTATTTCCATATAAAAAGTAGAGTGTTTTACAGTCAGGCATATATTTTTAACACTGGGGAATTTAAACTGCGCCATGTATTTGTAGAGGGTGTTCAGTGCAAGAGCTTCCACTTGAGAAGATCAAACAAATTGGAGAAATGTTCCGAAAAAAAATGAAAGGGAGGGAGGATGCAATTCAGTGAAAGCGAAGGCAGGAATTTATACATAGGCAGGAAGAATTGGCTGTACAGATTGAGGCAGGCAGCAAACTAGTTATGAAAAGGGTTTGGGAACTGGATGACCAGCATGACATAAATTCTGTTGTGGGGGGAAACCAGCATTCTCCCTTGGAAATAGGTACTGGAATGACCCCTCTGCTTTTCTCAGCATTAGTTAGGTCACAGCCAGAACGCTGTGGCTAGTTCTGGGTGCGTTTTTTCACAAAAAAATGTGGGTCAGGAGAAGAGCTGCAGAAACAATTGGAGATCTGGAAAACAGGATTTGAGAGGAAAGGTCAAAAGAACTCAGGGTTCTTTAGCACGGGAACAAGTCAGATAGAGGGAGAACATGTTACAGTCTTTAAATACCTGCATGACTACAAAGAGGGGGGGAATAATCTGTTCTCCATGGCCATGGTAGTTAAGAATAGGAGTGATGGGCTTAGCCTGCAGCAAGGGGTGGATTTGTCTGAGACATGAAGAAAGTACTAAGGGTGTGATAGCAAGGACTGCATTTAAGCATTGGGATGGGAGGCTCAGGGATCCCCATTGCTGCTTTCAGAACAAAGGGGGCACACACCTGTCAGGAGCTGTCAGAGCAACCTAGGGCAGATAGAGAAGCTAGATAACCTCAGACAGTCCTTTCCTAGAAGCCTCTGTGTTTGAATTTCATTTTAACAGGTCCATTTGATATCGAGCTCCTCTGTTAGACTGCAGATGTAGGCCCAGCAGCCATATGATCACTAGTGTGACTCAGAGCAGCTCTGCGACAGCCAGTCTACTTCCTTGGATCTCCCACCCACGCCCAGCTGGAGGGTTAGCTATCTGATTGTCCTGGTTTCGGCTGGGTTAGAGTTACTTTTCTTCCTAGTAGCTGGTATACTGCTGTGTTTTGGATTTAGTATGAGAATAATCTTGGTAACACACTGATGTTTTAGTTGTTGCTAAGTAGTGCTTATACTAAATCAAGGACTTTTCTGCCTCCCATGCTCTGCCAGGTGCACAAGAAGCTGGGACAGAGCACAGCCAGGACAGCTGACCCAAACTAGCCAAAGGGATATTCCATACCATATGATGTCATGCTCAGTACTTAAACCGGGCGGAGTTGGCTGGGAGGGCTGAGATCACTGCTCAGGAATGGGCTGGGCATCAGTCAGCGGGTGGTGAGCAGTTGCATCACTTGTTTTTCCTGGGTTTTGTTCCTCTCTCTTTTTTTGTTGTTTTCCTTTTCACTACAATTTTTAATATTATTATTGTTGTTGTTGTTATAATTATTATAATATTTTATTTTATTTCAATTATTAAACTGTTCTTATCTCAACCCAGGAGTTTTCTTACTTTTGCCCTTCCGATTCTCTCCCCCATCCCACTGGGGTGGGGGAGGGTGAGTGAGCGGTGGTGTGGTGCTTAGTTGCCAACTGGGGTTAAACCACAACACTGATAAGAGAGCTGTGCATCTCAGATTGTCCGTTCCAATATTGTCATGGTTAACACTGCTCAGTCTGTTCCTATAACCCTTCCTCAAAAGCAAAGGGGCAGAATTCATCGAAGATCCTCCATGCTGAAATATGTCAGCCTAAAGCAACATCTTACTGTCCAGGAAGAACCAATGTAGATGCATAACTGGTTTATATTGGCTAACAAGTGGAGAAGACAACTACAGCCAGATTCTGTCTAGCAACAGATAGGTAAAACTGACTCCCTCTCATTCTCTGTTTCTCTTGTCTAGCCAATTCTTCTTTGTACTTTTCTCTTTCGTAATTGCCAGCTTTTGAGGTTAGGCCATAGGCAGTTAACCTGGAAGATCTAGGAACAGCAAATCCAAAAGGAGGTATAAAGAATGGAGAACTACTTAGTTCTGTTGTTTTGCAGAAAGATTTTGTTACCCAGTGACTGGAGGGAGAAAAAAAAGTAACCTTGCTAGTTACTTCCAGCTGAAATAAATCCAAAGGAGAAAATATTCATAAAGCAACAGTCTCTAGATCCCAAAGTCTGTTTTTAACTATTCAATGCCTTCAATTCACTTTCCTTTCAGAAATACAGTGAAGCATCCTTAGCACTAGGCTGCAGAGGAAAAAATATTCGTATTTGCCTCTTCTGCAAGTGACCTGTTATCCCCACAAAGAGAACTGCTCTGATGGAAAATTCACCCATGGAAAGTTTCAAAGTCTTTAACCTCTGAAATGTGATCTCTAACCTCTTTCCATTTTCTGGAGTGTTAGATATTGAGTTATGGTTCCTGAACACTAGTGCGACTAGTGTGCCAGAAGCCCCAAATGATGATCCCATGTAACACAGTTTGCTTAAATTCCATGCTGGTGTAGTAATCAGCAAGCACATTTGAGTCTCTATTGTTTTATCTGCTTTCTGCTTATACACTGAAATAATTTTATCCTTCTCTTCCAGTTTTATATTTGGGGGAATCTTGCCTGGATTACAAGATCACATGTTCCAGTGCTCAGGATGCAACATTTCAGCATCATGATTCTTGCAGAAAGCCCCAGGGGATCATTCAGAACAGGAAAAGAAGGCCTGGAAAATATTGTTGTGAAAAATATGGTCAGAAGCATATTTAACTGCCATGTACCCTGTGTAAAGGGATCAGTTCAGGATTGGCAGAGAGGGGAGAGAGCTGCTTGTCGAAACTCCAGCACCATCTTGTACAACAGCTGACTGGTCCTGGGAGGTTTCCCATGCAGCTCGTAACCAGGCAAGGCTCTGCTTCATGTGTAAGAGTTGATGGATTCACAGCCCAAATTGCTGGCTCTGTTTATCTCTCTGAGTGTGGTACAAATCCTAGTTATTAAAAATCAAGAACAGAAAATCCAATTCTAGATGTAATATCAGTCCAGCTCCAATTTTGAGTAGGTGAAATAAACTAACTTCAGACACCAATGGACAGTTGACTGCTGCACAGTAACACAACGCAATTTAGTACAATTTTCCACAGTTGACATATGTTGATCAATATAGGACTCAGAATTTAACAGGCATAGAATTTCAATTAAACTGAATTACAGAAGAGTATAGTCATCACCATGCTAGGAAAGAGGTGTTTTAGCAAATGAGACAGACAACCCCACTTTCTGCATGCTGTGCTGCAGCTGGTCTGTGAATTAAAAAGTGGGCTTTAGCTTTCAAATTTTCATCAAAACTTAATTCTTAACCAAACCGTATCATTAAGGTAAATTGGGTTTTTTTCTTTTTTTTTTTTTTTCTCTTTCTTTCTCACCTTTTCCATTTCTATTGGAGCTTTGAAAAGGGTAAGCACTGATTGTTTCTAAACTGACAAGCACTTTGTTCCACAAGTGGAAGCAAGATAAGCAACCGCAAGCCCAGGTGGGTCAATTCCATTTTGATCGTGTTGGTCATCAGCTGTGGTACGTTCAGCCAAGCCAATGGGAGGCACAGCCACATGCGTGTGCTGTGTTGTGCATATGTATGAAAACCTTCTGGATGTGCATTACAGGCTTGATGCTCGCTGAAATGCACTTGTGTGAATGTGCACACTTCAAATGCCATCCTGTTTGTTGCTCTTCATGCAAACGCTGATGACAGACTGCTATTTACCGTGCTGCAGCCGGGTGTTTCAAAAGGATCTCTCCCAGATACCAGGAGGCAGGTCTAGGTTTCTCTGAAGAAGCAGGTGCTTTCAGCTGCCTCCAGCTTGTTTTGCTCTGGAGAGCTGTTGAGTGCAGGCCGTCTTTTTCAGAGCACAATGCTCTAAAATGCAATCGGCGTGAGACAGTTTCTGTGTTTCTGGGCTCTACCCTGAAACATCCATTACCAGGCAGGCCACCAGGGTGTAGGGAAAGGCTAGTAACTGTGCATTCAAAGGTGACCCAGTGTCTCTAAGTCTCGGTAGGTCTGACTGTGCTGTATTTGAATGCTCCAGAGAGTGGCTGTGAGATACTGTGAATGGTGTGACATATACAAGGAATTGCTTTTATATCTTCTGATAAGAATGTTGTGCATGTGTGTGAATTTAGTGCTGAATTAACAGCCCAAAAAAATGTATCCACAGGAGAGCTTACCCATGCCACTGTGTCTTAGCCCTCATCTGGAGGGACCAGATTTAGAGGTGAAAATTAAAGACCTCTCAATAGCGCACTGAGTGCCTCATTTCTCTGTGAAAATGTGCAACAAGGGTGCCAACCCTGGCAGCAGGTTTTGCCTTGTGGACACATTTCCACTGGCAAACGGACCTAAGACAACCACACTCCCTTCAGCTGCATGATGCACACAGTGGATATGCTTTTCCAAATGGTCATCTGCTCCAAGCTGACCTTCTCCAGTGTTTTGCAGGTGCCCACCTGCCTTTCTTGCTCCCTCTAAAGACCAGGCCCCGTTCGTATGAAAGCCTGTGACACAACTGGTGAGATGTGTTTATCAGCTTCTGGCCATGGCAGGCGCAAACTTAAAATGCCTGTTCATGTCCATTTGGAGATAGACCATCTTCACCTGCCAGCCTCTGGTGTTTTATAGAAAGTTAGATCTGAGTTTGTCTCTCTGGATGCAGGTGAGCATGCTGGGGCTCTGGCATCTCTTCTCCCTTCGTTTCTTGCTGTTGGTCATCTGGAAGGAAATACTGTGCAGGTCTGTAGGATGGCCTTAGGGATCTCCCTGCTTCTTTTTCATTTAAAGCCTCCTGCAGCCTCAGATACTGATAGTATCTGTACTTTAAATAACTGTGCTGTCTTTGCTCTCTCACACACTTTCTCAATGGGTTCCTCCTCTTTGAATATTCGGGGTCTGATTCTTCTCATTTAGAGGGTAATTGACATTTCCATCACGCTATACTTGTAGCTCTTCCTACTAAATGTCATTAAATTCACTTCTCTGTGGCTAAGGATACCTCTTATTTACACAAGAGTCCCAACATCCCTGCATTTGTAAACACAGTAATTACATATCATTTTTTCTGTTAGCTCTGGCAGGTTCAGAGCCTAAGTAATGGCACGGTGGCTGCGGTGCTCCATGCAGAGTAGCTCACTCGGGTCTCACCTGCTCCAGAAGACAAAGCCTACAGAAGCAGCATGAATTTTAAGCTACACTGGGTACTCTCGTGTTCACTCCTCTTCCCAGGCAGGCTTTGTATCTTCTGTGGCTTTGTGAGGTAGTAGGATCTATTTGAATCCTTCTCTGGATTGAAAATCAGATTTTTTTAAAAGTATCTGTGACTACTGTGAGAGTGGTAAACCTTTTTGGACAGGGAACCAGTAATATCTTTCTGGATTTCATAGTGCTCTCCTGGCGTCAAACCATATTCAGGTCACATACAACTTGGGCAAGCTGTGGCTTCTGTCTGTTCAGGACACTGCAGAGCCGTGTTGGGTGGGCCACAGGTTTAACGCTGGTGGTCCTCACGTACCATCTGGTAGGTCTGTACTGCAGTGGAGTCACGGCAGTGACTCCACTATGGCTCTAACCAAGGTCAGATCACTTTGGGGAACTGAAGCTTTGGAATAACTGTAGAAATTAAAATGTTTGTACATTTGGACTCTCGTTAAGGAAAGAGAAATATAAAAAATTCATCTATGTACATAATGTATATACTGATTCTCCAAAAGTCTGTTTTTCCTACTGCTGTATGGAGACATTCGTTAGTGAGACTGGGTGTGATCAGTGTAAATCTCCTGTGCTTCATTGGAAGGATCAACTGCATTTATATGGCATCCCAAAGAGGATGTTTCTAGTACAAACACTAGACAAATACTGTCTGGGCCAAGTAGGGCCTTGCTCATTTTACAGACTGCCTATAAACAGATACTGTTAATGTTTGTTTTAAATTATTCTTTCAGGAATTACCGTTACTTCTTTTGCTGTCACTAACACTTCTGTCTGTATGACATAAATGGAGAGAAAATACAGTCACTCTCCACAGCATTGCTCTTTTCTTGCTTCCTGCAGTACCTGCTAATTAACTGATTTGTTTGTTACATTTCCCCTCCTGTATGAATTGCCTGACTGCAAAGACACAAACCCTTGCTGAGAGAGTCAGAGGCATGTGGCCCATTGCAGATTGCATCTTTTGGGCTTCAAATTTAAGATTTTCCTTTCCCACAGGAGTGCAGGTCATACCCCATACTTGAGTTGGAGATGGCTGACCCCAGAAATAATGCTGTAAGGCAGGAAGGAAACTGAGCTGCTCGCAGACCAGCACCAGGGTTAACACTTGGGAAAGATTCTCTGCCCTGTGCTAGCTCCAAAGATTACAACAGCTATTTCTTTTCAAGTAATTACTACCTGGTTAGAAGCCTGATCCAGGTCCTGCTGGACACGGAGGAAGGCTTCTCACTGTGCTGGGATTTGGATCTCTTCGTCCTTTTGCTTGGGAGTGCCTATTAATGGAGCACTCGCAAAAAGGGAGGTTGATCTCCAGTTAGCAAATAGAGAAATTGCCAATTGGTGGCCATCAGGCACCTGTGAGAATAGAGCCGTGTAGGGCCAGTAAACGTTAATTCTTGTTGACAGCCACCAACTCTGGAGAAGTTTTTTGGTAATGTTGGGGATAACCAAGAAAGCTGGGCAGGTCGCAGCAGGTCAGCACACCAGAAATGGCTATTGTTGCTTTTGTCTGAAGACTGACAATAAATAACAAGAAGGTTTGACTCTTAAAGGGAATGTTAAAACTGAATTGGACTGCAGTCCTGTACAAATTTTGTGTTTGCACACATTTGGCAAAGCCAGGGGTTGTGACCTAAGGTCACTGCAAGCTGATGAGAGGGGAGCGTTTCTCCATTCTTGCAGTTACAGAAATCCATGGATGAGGTGAAAGGAAAGGATCAAACATGTTTATGCTTAAATCTTTGATCCTTGAGTGAAGGTTATATAAACATCTAGGAGTGTAAAACTGGAGAGGAACTATGTACTTACTGAAATAGAAGAAGAAACAGTTTTGTGTAGAGAGAATTAATAGCTAAACAAACCTGTACTGTCCCTAAAAATATCATCCACCCTCCTCTAAATGCTATTGCTGGGTAAGTCTTGCCTTGAAATCCTTCAGAGATGCATCCTCAGGAAGCACTCCTTAAGCACCTGTCCTGGCTTTCTGGAAGCACCAGCCTGTCCTTTCTGTTTTCTGCAATGGGCTAAGAGAAAAGAAGGGTCCAGTTTTTGCCTGACACCTTCATCCAACTTGAGGATATCCTTGGACATAACTGGGTTTTGAAACATTTTGATCATAAAAATTAAATGAAGGTAGGGGCTAAATCTTATTTCCCACTGTTCCTGCTCTCACTCATCTCTGACACCAGTATCTGATGTATGTAATCAGCTGATCTGTGCTGGAAAGGTTAGAAGTGAAGGATGTTCCTGTCTGTTACAGATTAGCAAAACGTTAGAGTAGCTTTGGCCTTATGAGACTTGAGGTAAATTGGCTTAGCCCACGTAAGTGCAAACTCACAGTTTGCTGGACAGGTTATAGCCATAGATGGAGAAGAAGTTTCTTTTGGAACAAGTTTTGCTGTATAGACTTGAAAGGAAACTAAAGCACAGGGTAGATTTTAAGCTGCAGAGTGCCAAAATGCCTTTAGGTTTTGGCAAGTAATCTGGCAAAATCAGGTTACTTCATGGGATTTCTGTCATCTTGCACTGCAGAAATCTTGTACGACTGCAAATTCTCTTAGATTTTTCCTCAATCCTGAGCTCCCAGGTACAGGATTAAGTTGAAGGCTGATTCATGGAAATCAGAGGCATGTACATACTGCAGATTTGAATCCAGTCCTTTTCCACCCTTCTCTTCTGTAGCCCCATTTCTATTCCTTGCATAGCTAGACATAGACTCTCAAAGAGAAATGCTTTATAAGATGCTCATGATCTCCCCTAAACCATGGACTGTCGCTGTTTTTTCAATTATTACTATTTTTGTAAGATACAAATGTGAGTTTGCCCAGGGGTGTGTTCAGTTGTTCCAGACAATCTGGATATGCAGAATCTGTCTGTCAGGATTTGAGGGTCAAATGACTGTGTCACTTAAAAGGTGGCTTCTCCTGAGTTGCCATCTGTCTCCAGACTGATCTTGCTGGGCCTTCAGCTGCAGATGGATTGCCCCATCACACCCTGGAAACTTGTGCTTTTTCCTCAGCACATTCCTGCAGTAAGAGTCACTGCTCAGCAAGAACAACTTTTACCTATTAAGAAGCAAAACCTCAAGGAGGTAGACACAAGCAGGCCCAATACAAACAGTATTCACCTAACCAGTAGATGCCTTCTAGGTTCAACTGATGACTTTACTTCACCAATTCCATTTTGCTCCTCCTTTGAAACCCATCTTGTATACCTGCATCCTAATTTCAGTCTCCATAGTCTCCACTATCTCCTCTGTAATTAGATTTCCATAGAAGTTAGAGCAGTTCTAGTTAGCGCAGGTTTCGTCACATTAAGTGACTTGTGGATTTTGGTTTGTACCTCTCTCACGCATTTGTCCTTTGCTCCCAGCCTCTTATGCCCTGGCTTGTGGGCTGTTCAGAAGGGCTGCCTTTGTTTTTTTGAGTCATTCATCAAATTAACCAATACTGATGCATCTTTTACTCTTCCACGTGAAGAGGATGAGAGGAGAAGCAGGGTTTTACTGGAAACAAATGTGCTAGTAATATCCTTTCAGCCTGAAAGGCATAAGAGAGCTGCTACCAATTCCTGACGATGAGAGGCAGATTCACAGTCAAATTGGCCTATTATTATTATCATGGGGAAACTGAGTCAGAGACATTACAGCCAGTATTTCACCTGAGAAATCTGCTTGTCTTTTTAAGAGCCTTCATTTGGATTTAGGAGCCAAGGTCAATGTCCGTATCTGAATATTTTGGTTTCTCTGTCTTCACTTGATACTAAGCTGGACGATGTGGACGTAAAAGCAGGGAGTCTCAACTCACAGCCCTGTGCCAAAGTTGTGGTGCCTCTCATCTCATGAGATTTCATGGAAATCACCCTTCTCCATCGTGCCTCAGTTTCCCTGCTTACAAAATGGAGAGCCTGCTCAGTTTGGAGAGAGGGTGCAGAAGCAGTGAGTAACTTAAGGGTTGATTGTGAGACACGAAAATGTGGAGGTGACTCTAGTTGCTGGCTGTGCAGCCTGTGTGACCTTTGCTTTTAACAGTGCCACAGGACATGCCCATTTGCAAAGCCCCAGAGAGTCTGATTGCAAAGCTTTGTCACCCAGACTCCGTGAGATCCGATCCATCTCCAGGCAAGATCCTCATCACTCACTGAGCTTTTAATTCCTTAGAGAGGCAGAAGAGACAATATTCAGCAGCTGGTTATTTCTTCCTTTCCCTCAGTCCCTCACACAGAGTGTCAGTTTAAAAAAAAAATGGCAGAGAACTGGCCATTAGCAAGGAAAACAGTTTAGGGAAGAGACGAAATAAAAATGCAATCAATTATCTCTCGCCGTGCCCAGGTGTGTGGGTGCAGTCAATTTTCAAAGTCATCGAGAATTTTAGATGAGAAAAGGGAAGCTGTTCACGGCAAATTGCAAGTGTTGGGGGAAGGGGGAGGGAGAAGGAGAGAGAAAGCAGAGAGGGGAAAGAAGGAGAGATTAATTTCCCTCTTGAGTGAGAAGTGTGTTTGAGACAGACAGATGGGCTGTAAATACTCCAAACCAAGGACAGGAGCTGAGACAAGGGAGAGGCTGGTGATTGAAGTGTGACTGTGATGGAGGTAGTACATTTCCTGGCCAAGGTGACTGGTTTTGTTCTGAAAGGGGGAGATTTCTGAGATGTGGCTGCCGCACTTCACATCAACCTGGACCAGGACTGCATATTTAGACTTGATAAGTGATATCCAGGTCCCAGTGGGGTTTTCCTTAAGGGTCAGCTTCAACTGCCTGCCTTGTAAGGGAAGTCTGAAGGGGGAGAGGGGAGGGGAAGAAAGAAAGAAAAAAGGGAAGGGGGAGGGGAAGGAAGGAAGGAAGGAAGGAAGAAAGAGAAAGACACTCTTCTTTCCTCGTTAAAATTATTGAGCTGTCTACAAGTGGTGAGCGAGGGGACCATGTGACCGGCAGTTAATCACATTGCTGTGAAATGTGACTGCTGCTGATAATAGGATCTTTCCTTCAGTAGAATTTCTGTTTCAGAAGTAGTGATTTTCACAAAGAAAAGAGGTTGAGGGAGGTATCATTTCAGATCTAACAGAGCCTGTGTACATTTTCTTTAGGGAGAAAAACCTCCTTTTGCCTTCTCCATTCAGCATCCCTGTTTGTATTATTATTATCATCATCAATTTTTCATTTTCACAGCCCAAACTCACTGAGTACAAATGTAACCCAGCTCCAGTCTGTCTGCTAGCAGATTAGTTCCCATTTAGTCATAAAGTTAACCAACCTTGTTCCAATCAATTAATGCCTAGAAGCCTTAATTTATTGATGCCCCAGTCTATGCTAGCCGTCGAAAAGATGAACATCCTGCTTCAAAATGAACTGGGCTGTCTTTCCTCCAAGATACAGGAATTATATGAGGTTGGTAGTAAATAAGCATTTGGAAATCCCTTCTGTGCAATCAAAGGCAACAGCAGCACAGAGGAGAATAAAGGGGATTTTAGCATGCATGAAAAACAGTGCAATAAATGAATCAGGCTCTCAGGACAGGAATAGCAGGGCTGTGGAGCCACTGTGGGCTCGGCTGAGTTGGCTCCTTCTGTCATAAATTGATCTAATGTACGTCAGGTTACTGCAAGAGTGACAGGCAAGTGAAAGGGTGTCGATCTATACGCTTTCCCACCTTCAGATTTTGCTTGCCAAAATCTCTTCACTCTTTTTTGGGGGGCCTGAATTACTTTTGTCCTTGTTCTCTAGGTTTTTGACTGGATTTGCTCGTTAATCCAACAGGAAACTTCTCCAAAGCACACTGAAATAAGTAGGAGTCTCTCTGTTGGTTTCCCTGGCTTGTAGATCAGGTGTTGCTAAAGCAGATGCTTTAGTCAGAACTAATTAGAGTTGATCTGGTTGCATGAGACAGAAAAAATTGTAGCAATGAAAGCATTGAAATACTGAGGTTGTTTCCATGTTACAAGACTGGAAAGGACCTATTTTTAATTTTCTCTCCATATTTTAAATAGTAGTTGTTATTAACACATGTTCTTTTCTTTCTTTCTGATTTAGAAAACAAAAAGCACCTATAATTGTTTTGATATTAAAAATAAAATAAATACACCCCACCCCACCCCCCCAAATTGCAATCAGCTCAAGTGTTTCCAGAAAAGCGAAAAAGTGCAGGTTGAGGTGCTCAGAAGGGCCTAAATAAAGGCCAGGTCTCAGCTCTTGTGCCCTTTCAGCAACAGGACACACTGTGGCTCCTCTGACAGCTTTTGCCTTCTCTGATCAGTCTGGCATACTCTTCTGCCTGACAAATGATCTGCAAACAGACCCACATTTTCTCAGCTACATCAGCTCAAAATTACTTTGCCAACCAGTTCTTGGGTGGTTGTTCAATTGCAAGCTGTTCTTCATGGGACCTACCTTTTGACAGGCAATCTGCTTCAAGTGGGCTCTCCTCTCCCATGGGTTTGTTTCCTTGTGCCTGCATTGGCTGAACATGGGTGAGGCATCACTTTGTGGTTGTGAGAGGTGAGCCAGCAGAACACTTATTTCTTGCAAACTGTGAGAAAGGTAGTGTAGAGCAAGCACAAATGTAGCTGGAGCAAAGGGATTTTCTCCTAGAAAATCTTTGTGGAAAAATTTTTGATGCCCTCCTTGGTCTCCTCACCAGACAATGCGTCTAGGCTGTCTGCTCTCATGCAAGAATCAGACTGACCAAGGACAGGCATGTTCTTATGGACCAAGTGAGGAAATTGTTCCTTTTCTCACTTCTGCTGCTGCATTTCCTTGGTGGGGTGGGAAACATCACATCTCCTTTTGCACCTTGGTTTTAATCTACAAACGGAGGAGCCTGGCAGCCTTTGAAAAGTTTTTACTATTGGCCAGTATGGTTTTATTTGTTGTTGTGACCAGCTCTTTATGCCTCATAAGTTCTGCATTAATTTTTGCATTTGGGAACACCACTGAAAAGAATGTCCTGCAGCAAATGTTGATTCCTGGCTCAGTACTTGAAGTTGTGCCTGTGTGGTGTTCCCTTTGGTTCTTGGTAGGCTTTCCTGGCAACAGAGAAGGGAAATTTGTCCTGAAAATGGCTGAGTCATGTTTGTCCAGTCCTGTGGCCAAGCTAATTGGGGCAGTTAACTGATGTGCTCAGCTCAGGGACAGCACCTTGCTGAGGTAGCAATACTGCTGCTCCTCATACCAGGAGAAGGGTCTCTTCACTTTGAGTATACCTTATATTCTTCCTTTGAACACTGGCTGGTGACAAAGACAGGCTGTTGGAGTAGGTTAGGTTTGGTCTGACCTGGTTTGGTATTTCTTGTGAAAGAATCCTTTATTCCTGCTCTCTGGGTTTTTTTTTAGACAAGCCAGAAATTCCCTGTCCTTTCTGCTTTCTCTGTTCTTTGTCTGCTAGAATAGCTCGGGTATATTTCTCTGTTAGCTGCTTCAGTCCCTGCAAAGTCATACACAGAGCAAGGACCAATTTCTCATACCGTCTTACTAAACTGAATGGTTATTCTACCAGAACACAGTCCCAAACACATCAACTCTCCTGACCACTGCCAGGCCCTTACAGCGTGGTCCAGCTGCCTTTCCTCCAGGTTTCCAGCATGCTCGAGGTAGGCCTAAGGGCCCTATTTGAATGCAGTTCAAGATACATAGTTCTGCCTCATTTCCAGCCTCACAGCTTCATTCTCTAACCTGTCGTCTATCGTCTCCTGTTCCTATACCCTACAGCACTGCAGCCCTGCTTGCATATGCTTCTTGCTTCCCCTTGATTGCTTTTTGCACTTCCTCCCTTTGCCCATACTGGCTTGCTTTCACAGGCAGTGTATTTATTGCTAGCTGGCAAATGCAAGCACTTGGACATACATTCAATTATCTTTGAACAATTTCCATTTACTCTGGTTTTGCTTTTTTCCCTTTCAGTTTCACTGAACGCTGCCTGTATTTTCTCAGAGCTTGTTCAACTGCAATACAGTCTGCTTCTGTTCTCCCTACTTTTCTTTTTCTTTTTCCTTTCTTTTTTTCTTTCCACATTTTCCATGTTTTTCATTAAGCTCCCTTACTGAACTGTGGTGACCATTTCTCCACGGCTGCCCTTTCTGTACATTTGCACTGAGTAGGGTCCAAGTTTAACCTCAGTGTGTTAAATACTCCCTTCACCTGGAAGGAAATCAATGGTACAAGCAGATTGGGGTTTTATCTACGCCCCCACACCAAAATGTCTTTCGTTTCGATGCACAGTAATCTCCCCCTCCCTCGTGGTTTCACTCTTATCTGTTTTTCCATTAAAACTTGACTTATGCTTTACTTTTACGCCAATGGAGTGCATTGTAGAGATGACAAGGGTCACTTCTGCTTACTGTTCAGGTGAAGGTGTGTTTTTGATCTTCAGATCACTTCTCAAGTATGTAATCTTCCCTGAGACCTTGCCTATGCTCAGAGTTGCTGCTTTCCACTGCTTGTTCTCCCTTCCCTCTGGCTGGTAAAATATGACTGTATTTGGACCAACTCTTTCGTACCATCTCTTAAGTTTTTGTAAGAGAGACATTTTGATTCAATATCCACAAAGAGATGGGATATTGCAAGAAAGCAAAGTGATTTGATTGTCCATCTCTGAAATCATCCAGACTGGATAGCTTTGTAGAAGAGTTGCTTTGGTCAAAACCTTCAGGAGCAGGGAAATATCTGTAGCACAGAGGTACTCAAGCTATTTTTAAACAAGCTGGCTTAGGCACAGGAGAAACAGCATGAGGTGAGCTGTGCAGAGACACAGGATGCTGTAGTTTGAGTACTTCTAACGATAGTTCAAGTAGCACTGTAATACGCCACGGTTACTTTTGTGACTGCAGCATAGAGATACCAGTCTGTCACACAGCAAAGGACTCCTCACCTCCAGTGGGGCTCTCTGTACTGGTATCCTTTGACTTAATCAAAGTCTGGTCATCTGGGTGAGAACCTGTGGAGATATCCAAAAGATGGGATTCATGAAATTTATGAAAGAAGATGGAAGAGGGTGATATACCACTATGTGTATAGGTCACTTGTCTGAGCTGTCCTTCTCCACAACTCCATTAGCAACATTAGCTAGTGATGGGAGCTATCATGATGGTATCTCCTTTAAATACTCTTCCTCCACCCACCTACACCAACAGTTTGCAGTTTCTGGTGAGTACAGCCATGAGACAGAGGCCTTTAGCCTTTCTCCTCTAAGTACTTGGGTATCGCTTACTTATTGGGCATGGAGCTAATTGAAGGGTAGTTAATGCCATCAAGCATTGGGATGTATTTATATTTTTAACTACATGTAAGTGATTATCAACATTATAAATAATTACAGTCTGCCTCCCAGCCCCTCTGCTCCATTCCACCCTGCTAATTGCAATGCTTAGATCTCAATGAGCTCATTATGTTTTGTCGATATTCAGCTCTTTGGCTTGCTCACTTAGTAGGGACTGGGGGGATGCAAATGGGAGCTAAAGATTGAAAATGCCAAGCTCCTAGGGATTTGAGTTAGCGATCATCACTGCTTCATCTCTATGCACAATTTATTCAGCACTCCACCTTCCCTAATAAATTATAGATCCCTCAAAGGGAAGCTTTGCCAAGGGATGGGCAATTGCCTTACTCACAGGGGAGCCCATTCTGTATGGTATTGAGCCTCTTTGACATCTGGTCCTCGCAGGATTGGATCCCTCCTGCCCTTCCCCTCCGCCCGTCTCTTCCACCCCTTTTGGGAAGCATTAACCTTTTCAATGTGATGTATGCGAAAGGGCGACAGTCAGCAGTGGCAGTTCCTAATGGATTCTGTTTGGTTGGTTGGTTGTTTGTCTGAACTGCCTGCAATGCTGTCCAGACCTCTTGGAAAAGCAAGCCAGAGTGCAACCAATATTTTAATTAGCAGCAAAAGGCAGAGAGGCTTTTAAAGAAGAACAGTGTTTGAATTCAGAAGTAAGGAGCAGATGAATGGGCAGGGGACTTGGGATTCAGTCCAGCTGAAGACGGTAGCACATAAGGAGGAGCTGAATTTTCAATCGCAGGCCATAGCGGTGAGTGGTGAGATGGTTGTGGTGGTCTTTTGGGGCTTCTGGGCTACAAAGGAGTGAATTTGTGCCCCTTACTCTTCTTCTGGCAGTGCAAAAGGAGCAACACTTGTCATATCTGCCTTGCCAAGGACTGAGAAAACCCCAGTGGAGAGTGCTACTATACGACAAGATCTGAACCTAAGGAATTGAGTTACAGGGGCAGCCCTTTGCCCATCCCTCTGTCCTCAGTTCTACTTTCCCCTCTCCTGATAGCTGTTTTCCTAATTCTGTCTTAAAATGGGGATGCTGCAGCCTCCCCAGGAGCTATTTTTCTAGTGCTTCACTTGTCTTATCACTGGAAAGCTCCCCCCCAAATCTAATCTCAATCTCTTTAATTGTAAATTAAGGCCATTGTTTCTTGTCCCATCACCAGCAGATGCAGAAAAGTTTATCCTGTTCTACAGCAGCCTTTACTTATTTGTACACTCTCTCTCGTCACTATTCTGTGGTCCAAAGTCCACAAATCTTTTCAGTTTTTCCTCCTTGGGCTTTCTGGACATATGATCATCCTTTCCAAAGCCCTTAAAGTCCCCGGACAATTAAGCTGAAATTAAACTAACTTCAGGAGTGGCAGAGACTAACCGAGCTTTGTGACTCCACAGCCAAATGCTGCTTCTTGCAAGAGCCTGGGACGCAGCTGGGAGCTCAGCCATCCGGCTTTGCAGTGGCCAGAGATGGCTGCTCAGTGAAGAGCGTCAGTCAGTCTCAGCCCTCTGTGCCAGGGTCGACAGCTGCAGGAAACATCTTGTTGGCACCCGCAGGTGAATATTCCCTGGTGATTCAATGTGAACACCAGTGTCAGAAGTGGATCTGAGAAGGAGGAGCTCTCTCCAGGTCATGCAGAGGTTGGTGCTGCTGTGTCACCTGAGCTGTGAATCAGTAAGAATTCTCCAGGATGATACTGGAACTTGTAAATAGAGGCAAATAGGGCTCCTGGAATTATTTCTTGTCAGTAATATGGAGACAGAGATAGGCAACACAAGCACAACACAAGCAGACTGTGCCAATAGCAAAACAGGATGTGGCTTCAAAAATATGAATGTTTAATAGGAAAAGTCATATAAAAGAATTGGGTTTACAAAAAAACAACCCAATCACCAAAACAAAAAAACGAAACAAACAGCCTCCTATACCTGTTGTCTTTATCCACTAGGACTGTTATTCAGTCCAGCCTCTCATTTTGTTGCCTAGGCGCTGTGCCAGAGTAAGGAGCAGTGCAGCAGACAGGCCTCACCACTATAAGGAGAGTTTGAAGGGGAAGTGATTTTTTACAGCCATAAGTGACACTCTGGAAAATGGAGAGATGTGAAGTTGCTGCTTATGTCTCTCATAAACTCTGGAGGTTGCTGGTTAAATTATGGTCACAAGCATGTTGTTAGGAAAGCCCTTTTCACCAGGGAAAGCAGTGACTCTAAAGCTGGCCCACCAGTTAATGCTGGGCCCTTGCAAGCACTTGCTTTGAGATGTCCCTTTTATAAATCACGGCCACTCCTACATTGACTGTACAGTGGTGTACTTCCAGCCACCTCAGCAAAGTTGGCTATTGTTTCAATGAGAGTTGGTGGATCTGTTTTGGCAATGGTTTATTCCCGCTCCATCAGAGAAGTGAGGGGAAGAGACAGGCAGTGGAGAAGGGGAGAGCTGCAGACCTTTCCAGCATCTTTATCTGGACACAGACCCGCTGCTGCCAGCAGTCCTTCCCTGGTGGACATGATGTAAGAAAACAAGCCAGCTTGGGTGAGTAGCTTTTTTAGCAAGGGCTTTGTGACAGCAGCCAGAGGAGTGTTATTTGTGGCAGGGACTATATATAACTATATTTGTGTGTCTGTAGATTAAATATATATATGTGTAGTGCCTTATCACTGCATTCCAGCTTGAATTTAAAGCACAAAGGAAAAATCAAAGGTTTTAGAAAAAGCTAAATTTATCTGGGAATGGGAATTAGAATAGCAAAGACGCAATTAATTGGGGGGGGTGGAGGGGTGGAGATTATAGTAATATTTTACTCCTTCCCTACAATGGAAAAAATAGCATTAGTTTCTCTACCTACTACTAACGGCTCTAATTCTCTTCTTCCCATTCACCAGCACCACTCTGGAGTGACCACCTACAGATGGGGTGTGTCCAGCTGATGTGAAGAGAGCTTTGGCCCAGCTCATGTGTGTCCTTGCTTTGGGGAGGAAACCACCCTACGGCAGATAGCCTGAGCTTAAGTGTGGCATTGACCCTTGAGTCTGAGTGAGCAATGTAGGCAGAAATGAGGTCTTGGCATTCATGAGCTGATGCCCCTTCTTTCTCATTTTCCTTCATTTAACTCTGGTTGTCCTCTCATCCTTTAGTGCCACCCAATCCCAAGCAAAGCACCCAAAGACACCTTCATAATTGATTCATCCCTTGAACTGGACCTGCTCTGCCACCCCAGCCCAGCCTGGTCCTTGCAGAGAGAGCAGGTGCCCTGTCTCTGGTTTGGCCAGGCATAGTTCCCATTGCAAAATCAATCCCCAGATCATTTTTGTGCTCTGACAGCCCTGGAAATGTGCCACTCCCAGCAGAGCTTTCTGCTGCCTGCAGCCTACACCACAGTGCCTTATTCTGAATCAATACTTGCAGATACTGGAGATAACTCAGGGAGAGAAATACATTAACATAGCCGAAGAAACAAAGATAACGATATTTTTTCTTCCTTTTTTTTCTTCCCTCCCTTGTCCCACAGAATAAAATTTTCTTTTCTTCTCCCTCCCATCCTCATCTCTATGATCTGCACGTGGCAGGGCTCCAGACTCTTGAATTATTTCCCACTTTTCAGTAAAGCCTTAAATCTTTTTTAAAAACTGCTTGTTTTAATTGAAACATTTCAATCAGTCAATTTGTCCCTTCTCTACCCTCTCACCTTCCTCCCCTCCCCCAAACAGACCCATTTGCAGTAAATAATCTGTAGACAGACTTTCTGCTCTAAAGAAATATATAATTCTGAATTTGCTGAATCCCGCCTGATCTCCCAGCTTTAAATCACTACACTTTGTACTGAGCTCAGCCGAAATGTTGAACACACTGAAGCATGACTATTACTTGGAGACTGCAAGTGCTTTTAAAGGTATAGCTTCTGAGGCCGTGGTCCTTTTTCCTCCCAGGACAGTCTGAGAGAGGAGCTAAGCCAATTCCTGAGGATAAGTTGTCTCTTCCCTGCATTTTGCCCACTATAAATGCAGATGTTGCCTTGTCTTGAAGGGACTTATCGAAGACTGACTGAAGGCAGGAGAAATCCAGTGAGTCTTTGAGCAAATCCTGAAGAAGAGGCATCTTGACTGAAATCATCTAATAGCCACTGGACTGAGTCCTTTTTCAGATGGGTGATATAAGGTAGGTTCCAGAAGGACCTCTGCATCTGCTCAGATGCTGGAGAGCACGTGCCCATGCTCCCAAGTGCAAATAGTTGCACTTGAACTCAGAAGAGCCTGGGGTATCCCAGCCAGGGAAGGAAGGTCCCCAAAATCATTACGAGTCTTGCAATCACTGTCAGCATTCTTCAATTCTCTTTACCTTTCCTCTACTCAAAAACTTTAAAAACAGTTATATGCAGGTTTATATCACAAAGGAACACAATCCTCATATTTCTTAATTCCTCATATTTCTTATTTAATCATATTTCTTAATGTCTTCTTTTTAGGATTGCTCTTGTGAAAGCTATTGACTATGCCCTGTCTCTAAAATGCAAACTGCAGCTGAAGAGGGAAAATGCAGCATGCCAACAGACTACTGATGCCTAGCTATGATTTATACAACTCATGAGCTTCCAACAATTTAGAGATGAAAAATGGTTTATCCACACTTTGGTGTGTTGAAACACTCTTTCTACCATTTATCTTGAAACCGATTTTGTTTGTGTGGTGGTGAATGTTATGCACAAAGCTGTGAGTGGAATGTCTAATGGGAACTGTCAGACATGGAACAATGGGTGTCATTGTGCTTCTGGGCTGAGATGTGAGGGACTAAGAGGATCCCCAAAAAGTTCAGCTCAAGATTTTCCAGTGTATTTTGGGGGGTTTTAATTAGAACAGTTAAGACTTAAGTTTTCATGGTCTTTTTCCCTTGTACGTTTGAGAACATTCATCAGTGATAGGAGAAGATTGTGAATGCTGGATTTTCACTTGGAAATTGCTTCCCCTTTCCTTATCCCTTTTTGGTATATCAGAGAGAATCAGCTCTGTAATTTTCATTGACTGTGTAAAGAGCTGAGGTCAGCTAATCCACAAGGGCTCCTTTCCAGATTTGGCAAGTGACCAGAATTAAACAATAGCAAAGATCAGAAACGTTAAAATCACAAGAAGACACTCATCCTAGTGTTTTCCCGATAATCTAAATAAAGATTCATCAGACATTAATGTGAGACCAGTAATTGCAGGCCCACACTAATTTTGGGACAATTTCATAGAAGCTGTTATAATCGGGTTTTAAGTATATAATTTTTAAAGTATACCAACATTTAGAGCAATACTGATGCAATATTTTCATGAATTAAAAGATACTGGTGCTGAAATTCACTCTTTCTAGGTTTTTCTTTTTCAGCTGTGAGCTTGGTTCTGACCTCTGTCCCTTAGATAACCTCATCAGGAGTCAGTGCTGCCAAGATATTAAATAAACCATTTTCTTTGGTCATTTTATAGTCTAGGCCAGATTACCATTTACAGAAGGGCCCATTTCCATCTCCCACTGGTGTAGAGGGACCGTAAGATGGATAAAATGTAACTTACATGGAGCAATGTGAAGATGGCATTAGGATAATGGAGCAGCAGTCAGAGGTCTCCCTGCAAAATCATGCTCATAGTGCTGGTAAATGGCACGTGGGTTCAGAGGTAAAAATGGGCAGTGGCCCCGTTGTGTTTCCAGTGTTACTTCGGCGGTGTCTGAGGCATCTCGCTCCTCTCTGTTTCTGTGCTTGCTCTGGACAGCTGGATTTTCCTTTCCCTGTCTGTGTGTCTCAAATCCAATGTTGAATTAAGTGCTCCCTTTTCATGGCCACATGTGGTAGGAGCTCTGCAGCTCAGTATTGCATGGAGGTTTTCATCAGTAGCAAAATGTGTTCAGTTGGGTGGCTCCTTCGCTGGTGCCGCTGTGTTGCAGAGGGAGAGTTGGGGTACACAGGTGCTCCACCACACTCCCCTCTGCTCCGCTTGAGTCTCTGCCACCCTTCAATGGCAGCACCCTGGCAGGGTCGGGAGTGCTTGGCTCTATCGTGGCACTGGCTCCGGTGCAGCACCTCCACCTTCTTGCCTTTTTCTCTCTCTACCTCGAGATCCCTCCATTCCCCATGTCCAGGTGTTAGCTGGGAGCTGCCTGTTTCAGTTTAGTTCACGAGAAGGGCAGAAGCGATAGCTGATATTGAAATGAGTTCAAGGGAAATACAGCATGGTCCTTGTGGCACGGTCCCTCTGGCAGAGATGAAACAGTGCTCTCCCAAGATACCTATTCTCCAACCTCCTCTTTCAGAGTAGGAGGGAAAATTACAGGCCTCTGATTACTCAGGGAGAAGAGCACACAACTTCCATCTTCATAATTTCTTCCACCACAATCAAGCATTGCAAGAAAAGGGCCTGAAAGCCTGAAACAGTCAGTCACAGATCTTTCCAGACGGTTCCTTCCCTGATAACACACAAGAGGAATAAAAATGAAGACTCATCATTGCTGTTACATTTCATTTCCAAAAGCATCTGTCTCACTGGGGATCAGGAACTAAGGCTGTTGGGAATGGAAATACTCTCCTTGGGGAAAGTCCCTTTGCTATTTCCAGGCTGGCTGTGTTCAGAGCACTTACAGATTTTAAGCCTGGATGGTCTGGTTGCATTTCTCTAGCTTGACCTGCCGAGTACCATGAGAAGGTGTCACCAGTAATTCCCACATTGAGCCTGGTTCTTACACTGGAGCTATGAAAAGCCCCATTCTCACTGGAAGTGGCAGACTCTCCCCGGAAAGCATGCCTACGTGCACCTCGCAGTCCTGCAAAACCAACAGCCTGAAGCTTTAGTGCTTGCCTGGCCAGGTCCTGCTCTCTCGAAAGTCAGTAAGGGAGGACAGGGTAAGTCCTATCCCCTCCCCACACTGCCTTTTAGAAGCTTTCTCCTTTGACAATGATTTTGAAACATGTAACCAGATATACTAGACATTGTGAACCTCGTTTCCCTGGAGTGACAGTCTAGGGGAAGGATGCATCATCAGCGCCAGACTTGCACCGTGTTAAATACTGGTGAAAAGCCATAGAATAGCCCCTCTCCCCCTCACCCCTGCCACCAAGTCTCTGTGTCACCCCAATTACACTTTGCTTGAAGTGGGCCCCCCAGTTAGATGTGATATGGGCAGCATCTCTTATTTTTTAGAGAACAGTGTCAGCCCTGTGAAACAAAACAAGTAACTGGTGAAAACAGCTCTGCTAAAACAGAGGACTAGTTCTGATCAGGCCGGGCGTGATATAACACGGTGGTTTAAAGCCATGTAATGCCGTTTTCCATTAGAGCTCTTGTTCGAGTCAGGAAGGGGTTTGATCCATTGATGGAAGCTGTTATAAACAGACGAGAAAACCTCATCTGTATTTCTCTTGAGATTGTACGAAGCTGACAGTATGCTAGCTGACCACACTCATCTGGGACTCTCCCACACAAAATAACCCTCTTTTCATAAATAACAGGATTGTTCTTGTGGTGTACTGAGATTTGCTGTAGAATTCAGTTTTGTCAAACAAAGAGCTGCTTCTGGTTTTTAATTTGAGCTATTAAAAAGATTCATCTTTCTCTTTGTGTCTCATTTTCCTTCCCCTCTTTCTCCCTTCCCTATTTTTTTTTCTTCCCTTCTGTCTGTCTTTAGGATAACTTAAAGCTGATTGTCTGAAACAAAAGACTTGCGTGGGTCTGGTCAGTGGTGCCTCTGGATTGAATGGTCACGATTTCAAATCCTGTTTAGGACTAAACTTGGACGAATTCCATAAGCTAATAACCCAGCGCAGTGTTTCAAATTGATGGAGGTGCTGTCCTCTAGATGAGACATAAAAACAGAGATCCAATCTGCTTGGCAGAGACCCCACAGGACTTATCAAAGATGAGTGGGGGCTGCTAACTGTTTTGTCCTTGTCAAATCCTTACCACCACCACAGCTTCTCTTCCTGTCCCAAAGCAATGACACTGGACCTTATGAAAATGAGATGGCGAACTTGAAGGAGCCATCCGTTTTCTAATTATTTAAAGCAGTTTGCAGTGTCTGGCAAAAGGGGGAAAGAGAGATAATCCACTCACTTGAAAGCGGAATGACCCTGAATTTCAAAAAGCAAAACAAAAGCGAGCGAATGGTGCCACCATGCTCTGTAGCAGTGACATTATTAAATGATCAGTGAGCTATTAAAGCAGCAACATTTAGTACCTCCCCTAATGACTTGTACTGCTAACTGGTTTCCAAATTGAGATTTTTATTGCCTCCATGCACAGACAGAACCAGGCTGTGTCTGTGCTTCTAGAGGCTCCAGCTTAAGCAGACTGTTTACAGTAGGATTGATGAATCTTCTCCGTTGAAAACCAGTAATGGCTTCCCTACTCCTCTGTCCTCTTTTCTTACCAGGGCTGGAAGCTTTGGGGTGTGAGGCACGGTAGGGATCATAAATACGGGGGATTTTGCAGAGAGCCCAGCACGATTCTTGAACTTCCTAACATCTGTGAAATTTGGCAGAGTTGTGCATAAACAGACTGTCCTGAAATCTCCCCCAAACTGCTGATGCCATTCAAAGAGTGAATGCTGTGAAAACAGCGTTTGCAGGAGGGGTCTTGGCACGCTGGTTTCCACTTCCAGGTAGAAATATGGAGCATGGAGGAACAAGTCTATGGAGAAGGAAGGGAGAGGAAAGGGAATTGCAGACGCTAGTGAAGGTGAAGATTCACCTAGATGTTTCCACCGTGACTCTCCCAAATGTATTTCTACTGTCTCATATGAGCTGAGCTCCTCTAATGGGAATAGCTGGGAAATGGCCACCAAGTGCAGTTCAAGCGACGCAGGGAGTTCCTGTGGGCAAAAGCACAGCATGTGTGATTGCAGAAAGGAAGTTGGTTAAAAAACAAACAAACAAACAAACCACCCAGCAAAAGTGGGTTCTGGTTGTAGCTGCAGTTATTTATATGCTCATGATATACTGTAGGCTAAAGTGGAGTCTGGGTCTTCCATGCACCTGAAATAAATGCAAATGTTATTGCTTTGATTTGTTTTTCTCCATTGGTTCTGCAAATGCGTGCCGCCTGCACTTGCTGAGTGAGTCAGGCCATTTCTCACCCAGGCTAGGCAGTCACAGGGAGAGACTGTTACTGCTGTTTCTGGTTTTATGTATCAGGTGCCTGATTTCCATGACAGAAACCGCTCATCCTTTGCGGACACGGCAGGCAGAGCAGAGGGGGTAGGATGGCTTGAGAGACTAGTGTAAGAACATGCACATTTTCTATCCCATGCTGGTTCGAGTCTCTTTCCATCAATGCTGACTGCAAGTTGTTCCCATTTTGTGACTTTTCAGTGGCTGCATGTGGCACAGGTTTGCACTTCCAGTTTCTTCACAGTGTCCGTCTACCTGTGGGTCCATGCTCTGCAAAATGCCTTTACCTGTCCTGGTAATCTTAGCAAACAGGAGGTCTGTGTGGGCTGCAAAACATGTTAAGAACTGTAGAAAAATGGGGTACAGTGGCCTTAGAGGCCCTTCTATCCTTCCTTTTCCAAACTTCATGCAGGACCAGTTAGACCTAAACCATTCGTGTCTGCTGTGGGTTTAACCTGTTCTTGAAGACCTCTGGTCTGGAGATTTCCAGATGTGCTAAGGCAGGTTATTCCAGTGGTTAACTGTCCTTACCTTTAGAAAGCTGTTCCTAAGTTCAGCAGTTGAACTGGATTCCTCCAGGTCAGGGTTAAGGCAGAGTTGCAAGGCACCACGTAGGAGCTCGTGTAGCCACTTCCTCAGCTGCACCCACTCTCATCTAAGGGCTTCCTCCCACAGGACAGCAGGTCAGGTTTTTCCCACTGTGCAAACACAAGCAATGTAGAGAGACAAAGAAAAGGGCAGCAGGGCCATTTCTGGCAGAGGAGCCTCCTGAGATTGGCACTGACAAAATGTCCTCGAGACTTTACTGAGTCCAATTACCACTTTATGTCTTTAAAGTGCCGAGTAAATGAAAGAAACTACAAGATCAAGCCATGTTAGTCTTCTCAATCCCTTAAATGTTTGACAGCCCTCTCCCCTTCTTTCTCGCTTTCTCAGACTACTTTGAACTCTTAACCTTTGCCGTTGCTTTGAGTTCACGTCTGCAGAAACCAAACTACCCCCAGCCATCCCCAAATTCCAGTAACAATCACAAAACACTTTCAAAGCAATGCTGCCCTCCCTTGAATTGATAAACTTTAAGCTGTCTCCAACTTTATGAACTTTCATGCACGTATGGTTAGTCTTGTCCGTCAGTGCTGGCAGGCTGCAGGGGAGCTTACTGGGTACTGCAGCAGCCGTGAAACAGCCGGTGCTGTTTCACACAACCAACTATCCCTGTCCACGCAGACAACAGCCGTGAACACCAGCTGTTCAGGCTTTGCTGTACTGTTGGGCAGAAGAATATAGATGCCCGCAGCACATATGGTATTAGGATCGCAATGGGCATATCAGGATAGACCCTGAAACAGAAGGGATAGATCCATGTAACCATCCCCAGGCATAGCAGTGGGAACTGGAAAAGTGGGACCAGATCACTGGAGAGAAAAGCAGTGTCAGGAGTCATCCTCAGCCACTAGAACTGTGCTTGACTGAAGCGCTAGCAGAGCTGGTGGCTGGCTTTTTGCAGAACTAGAGCTAAAGACTGAATCACATCCGTTTGACCTCCCCTTTAAATAAATAAATAAATAAATGATAAACAGAGATCTCACAGTGATGCCTGAACCTGATGTCTCATGCTCACTTGTTTTGATGTGTCTAATGTAAGTGGGCGGGTAATAAAAGCTTCATTTAGAAGGTAGCATCTTCACAGGTGCTGCTGGAAGCTGCTGGGACACTGCACTTCTGGAATTTTCCTCTAATGGAAACATCAGCAGGTAACTATTGATAAAGCAGAACATGCATACGTGCACACAAAACAACCCAGCAACAGTTTATTTTCCTGGACTTCTGGGTGTTGGATGCAGAGGTGTATTTAGATTCCCCAGGTTATGTACCCATCTCAGCTACTCCATCAGCACTCCTGAAATGGCCATTGGGATGACAGTGCCCTGAGAAGTATGTGGTTATTGTAGCGTGGGTAGGCATCAGTTCAAAATAGGCAAATAAAGGAGTCCTCAGCCCCCATAATACAGCTGTGGATAATGGCATCAACTGCATTTCTCCCAGTTGGACATCAGCCTGCAGATGATAAGCAGACACTGCTCTGTAACAGGCAGACTTAGTGCTGACATTTCACACGAGCAGGAGATTCACCCCATGGACATGTTGTCTAGGATATTATTTTTCAATGCATTTGCAGGTTATTCAGCTTCTTTTTAGGCAACTGAGTCTTCAGGAAGGTCTGGTTCCTGCGCCTGCGAGGTCTCTGTGGCAGCTCTGATGTGCAGCACCTGCCTAGCATTGGGCTCAGGGTTAGCTGAAGGAGGAATTGTGGCTAGTGAGGAGAGAAGAGCCCCCGGAGTTACTGCTGACCTCCTTAAGGTAATCTACTGTTCTTCCAGTTCAGTGCTAAAATCACCATTTCAGGTCCTGAATACAACACAATTAAAGAACAGTATATGCTCCCAGGACAGTTGGGGGTCAGTGCTAAAGGTTTGGAGGGCTACGGCTTTAATCCCAACCTTGAGTTAGTACACTGGTCCATGGCTTGTTCATACCATGACATTGTTGACCTCGTTTCCTGGATACAAGCACGGAAATACTGCCTGTATCCAAGCATTTTTAGGTAATTATTTTACCTGAATGTGGAAATTGGAAGGCCCCTTTTGTCTAGTGTATTACTTCATGACCACCACAGGGATCTGCAACCAGGCATTGGGGGAAAGGGAGATTGTTTTCTCCTGTCTGTGGTTTTATGCAGCATCTGCCTGTGAAAACAAGAAGCAAACAAGATGACCCCCGCTTTATCTGCTTGCGTAAGTCATTTTGGTTGAAGCCTGAGCACTGTGGGATGGTTAATGTAAAACTTGCTCATGCATCAAATAGCAGTAATGTACCTTTAGACTCTGTTTTTTTATTGCTATTATTTTTAATAATTTTTTAAAAATGCTCCTTAATTAAAAACTCACAGATATGAAGCTTGGAAGAAATGTGGCCAGGACGTTCTTGGATTACTACAGGCTGAACTCCTTGGTGGAGAGACCACTAGCACCTACTCCTAAAACTCGGTAGGTCAGAAAGCAATTTCTCTTGCTTTAGCAGGGCTGCTTTTTTAATACCTTTCATGACTAAACCTCAGTGCTACTGCATTATGGCTTTATAATAAGCGTGTTAGTCTAACTGTACTTATTTTATTGAAATTCCATTCGGAAATAAAGCATTTATGATCAGGAAAGATACCTGGTTTATGTCTGAAAAAATATTCAGAGGATTTTGGAGATATCAATATCTCTCCTGAATTCTGTCTGCTGTACACCAATCTCACACCAGTATCTTTAATGGACTTACCCTTCATTTATCTCCTGAGAGTGAGAGGAGAATCAGACCCACTTTATTTTGAAAAGTTTTAATTCTGGAAGTGAAAACTTTTTCAGTGCTTCTGGGAATTACTGGCAAGCCTGTGCTAAAGGCAGGGTTCTCCATCTCCCCTTGGACCTGCCGCAGTGCTGGCAGCCAGATGGCAGGTTCCTTCTGCCAGTCCAACTGAGACCCTTTACCTGGGGATCGCCTCTCGCCATAAGTCCTTACTCCAGCTTTACAACCAGTTCAGTGGATGTTTGTCCAAAAGGAAGTCTTTTTGGACATGAAGTAAGGCACTGGTGGGCAATGCACAAAGGTGTGAACAGAGGGTTTGAAATGCCCAAGCTTGAACCCCTGCAGTGCTGTTGGCCCTCTGTCTGGTGTCGGCCAGCTGGTATCCTTTCAGTGTCTCTTAGCTTGTGTGAGGAGCAGGGGAGATACCACTGACCCGTTTACTGAGAGCCATCAATTCCTTGAACAGGCAAAGCTGTGTAATAACATGAGGACGGGAGCAGAGCAGGAACCAGAACTCTGTTTCATGGGAAACACAATATTCAGAATTTGCCTCTGTTCTGAGAAAACAGCAATAATGCCTCCAAACTCAAAATTTCCAATTAAAGGCATTTGAGCCAATTGGAATGTTTCATTTGGGTTTCAACTCTTAATAGCACAACGAAATATAATTTATATTTTGCAGTGGAAAAGCCAATTCCAAATTGGCAAGGGAGGCAGCTGAGCCTTGACTTTCACTCCCTTCTTCTCCCCACTTTTTCCCCCCCTTAAAAAAAGCACCTGTGGGAACAGTTGCTTGTTTGCAAAGGAACACTTTCCTACTGAAGATTTTCTAGTGATGAGTAAGATGGATGTTACAAATATCAGCCCAGACCATAGAGCAACTGCTGGTGTTCCTTCTGCAGCTTTTAAAAATCTTCTCAGCGCAGCCATTCTGGCAGGTCCTTATATATGTGGTCAGAGCCAGCCTGACTGCATTAGGTGTTTAAATGCCCTGCTTTGAGTCCATCTCCCTTTCTCTCTTCATGATCTTGACACAACAGTTTAGGCTGGCTCAAGGAGGATTGTTAGCGCTGCAGTTCTGAATGCTCTTATCTGCAGAGACCTGCAGGGTTAGCAAAGAAAAGCATCCAGCATCTTCCTCTCCTCTGGAAAATGAATGTATCATTTCTCTCAGACTCCCAGGGGCCACAGCCTCCAAGGCTAAAAACCCACAACTATTGCTGAACCTAATTACCACCTGACAGCAAAGTGCTTTTCTGTAGCATCATTCAGTTACCTCATCAAAAGGAATGTTTGTTTGCTTTCTTCATTTTAAATTAAAGAACCACTGACAGTGGTAACTGAAGCATTTTAATCTCATCAAATATCCATGTCCATTTCTATAGAGACAGCCACACCAGCAGGGAAAGATACACATCTATAATCGGGTTGCACAGAGCAAATTTTTCTCGTTCCCCCACCACAGTCTAATGGGGTGAGGGAACTTTTGTTTGGGGAGTGCTACCTCGCAGTAAAATTCTAAATATGGTAAATGTTCAGCCCAAAGCCAACAGATGTTTAAGGAATAGATTTTTAAAGATTCATGTTGTTATTTCCTGATAACTTTCAAATACTGGCTTTTCCCTGTAAGTAGACAAATG
The DNA here is from genome assembly GCA_013389945.1 of Fregata magnificens. Lineage (NCBI taxonomy): Eukaryota > Metazoa > Chordata > Aves > Suliformes > Fregatidae > Fregata > Fregata magnificens. The sequence goes on along the minus strand of WAAD01023291.1, from coordinate 75,303 downwards.
CCTTCTATTTGTATCCTGGGCTTTGTCACCTGACATTTGATTAGAGCCCGTATATATATAAAATGTACATCAATGAAATTACATTGTTCTTTGAAGCTGTCGTGTTAACTGCAAACCTGTCCAAAAGAAAATCTTGCAGACTGCTGGGAAACAGAAGGGAGATGGCTGTGGCTTTAAATATGCCTTGGCTAGGCAGTGGCACTAGGAAAGGATTGGAATATGTAAAATGATGCTAAATATCTGTGTAATCAGGACTAATTATATGGCATGGTTATTAGCTTGAAACAGGACATGTTGTGCCCACAGTTTATGAAAATATATTAAAACATTACCGGATTCCACATACTCGTTGAAAGAAAGCTGCAGAGTTAATAAACGTGTAAGGGACAACTAATTGGCTGCTTTGTCCCAGCCTACTACAGGCAGAACAATTTCTGTTTGAGGGAATTAGTGCAGCCAAAATGTGTTATAACGATAGCCCTGGAAATAGCAACGACCTGCAACACTTCCAGAGCACAACTGACTGAAAGATCTTAAAAAAGGAAATGTTTATGTTGGTATCACCATGTTGCAGAGAAGGAAATTGAGGCACAGAAAGGGAGAGACAGTCCTGAGAGTCAGAAATACCGCTGGTACCCACATTCAGGCACTTTTCAAGAGTTTAGTCCATGCAGTCAGGCTGTGTGACAACAGCCATCCTAGAGCATAGGCAATGCGGGCAGTTCAGTGGGAACTGAATTAGGATCATCTGGAGCAAGAGGCGAGAACTGATAAAACAGCTCTGGTTACAGAACCAAGATTGAGGCTGGAGCTAGGATACCCTCTGCTATCCCGTACACTTGTGCAGCTTATTTCAAGAGGTAAAGAGAAATAGCTATATCTGTATAAGGTGCTTATGTGCCTGTAAGTGAATCCAACTGGTCAGCTGGACCTGTGGTTAAATTCCATCTGCCCTTGTCTACAGAAGCCCCTGGGACAAGCATCACCTGTAAATGGGGCCTTCAGTTCCTCGCTGTGGAACTGTGCCCACCACCCTCCCAGGAGTCAGGCTCCACCGACTTCCCAAGAGGCCACCATGAAAGTGAGGTTGGAGCCTGCTGAGCCTGCCAGTGGGGGGGCAGTAGGGGTCCTGTGTTTTGGCCCTGAGTGGTTGGTTCCTAGAAATTAATGTTGAACTCGTTGTGGTGGTGGTCTCTGAAGGGTTGAGGTGAGCTTCGGTGCACCTAACTGCACTGGGCAATCCTGTTCCCTCCCAACATGTCCTCACCAGCGAGAGGAGGTGTGCACAGTTGCAGGCCATAGACATCAAGCTTAGAATCTTCTGCTCCCTCTGTAACCAAAGGAACCTCTGGGCAAACCTCTAGTCCCCAAGTAGCTCAGATCCCTGAAAAGACCTCTGGACTGTGCACTGACTCTGTACAGAGGCCAGACATGAAAATTAAATGCTTAAAGGGGTTTTTTTAGCACTCTCTACTTCTTAGACAGTTCTTTCATTATAGTCTCCCTATCCAGCATGGTTATTCTCCCATGCACCCTCCCTCCCACCACAGCTCATCCAGTCCCTCCCAGAACCCTTCAGCCCCTTCCCTCTGGCTGAGCTTCCTCCAACCTTCCCCCCGTTCCCCTGGGAGCCCAGCCCAGTGGCCATGCAGGGTTTCCCACAGCTGCAAGGGAAGGTCAGGACTTGTTTCAAACAGTAACCCCAATGTGTCCTGCAGTCATCATCGTGGGAAGACCCCGTGATCCCAAACAAACACCCAGTTCAGAAAGATAATGTCCGTTGTTATCAGCATGCTAAGCAATTATTTTCCTGAAGGTGATGTGTCTACAGCAAGATAGGAAAGCATCAATGACTCAGCTGGGGAGGGCAGGAAGGTTAGAATATTTTCCTAGGTGAGCTAATGAATTAAAAGCCTTGCTGAAAATGCTGGACATTTTCTGGACTGACAAGCCAGTAGGCCTGTGAATTTCTAACACAGTAAAAGAAACCTCTGTGCTGCCTACAGAGGCTGCTGGAGAAGAGAGTGCTGCCACTTAGACACGCTTTAGAGAGGCTCAGGAAAGTCCATCCCGGACACAAAGACGTCTCTCTAAGGTTGGGTTAAGTGGGCACAGAGTAGGAGAGTGCAGTGCAGAAAGGGGCTGTCAGGTGGCAGTGAAGGTTCATGCCCTTCCTCTCCTCTTGTTACTGTCCTTTTTTAAGCTGCTTGGTGACCAGCAAATTCTGCTCCCATCGCACTCACTGGAAAGCATTTGAGTGGGGCTCCCTTTGATGCTGCCAGTGGCACAGGGAGCTCTTCCTCTTACTGAGTCTCTGTCCTGCACTCACCTCTTTCTACTTGTGCCAGAGTAAAGGTTAAGATTGCTTGGGTTGAAAGTGAGAAATGTCCTCCACTGAAATCTTTGGTAAAAGGTGGAAAATTTGTAAGAGGTTAAGAGAAAGCAGAGTACAGCTGTTACAGAGAATGGTTAAGACAGGAAAACAGAATTTTTGCTGAAGAACTCGCAAATGCCAGACACCTTGCAGTGCCTTAAGTCCACCCCTTTGCCCGTACCAGCATTGCTCTGTTCTCTCACTCTGGCTCATTGACTGCACAGTGGAGCCCTGCTCCAGCACAGCGTCAGCAGAGGAGCTGTTGCCTCTTTAAACCACTGACATTTTTTCTGTCAGAGCCACCAGTTCGATGTTTCTCATTTTCCAGACACACTGGAGTTCAAATTATAGAAGTGCTGAGTGCTTACAGATCTGGCTGAGGTTAGGGGAGCTGGGCTTTGAACAGACACAATGTGGGTACCCTGAAAAATCCCACCTGGGCCTCACTAGTGGAGCATTCTGCAACTCATGTCTGCACCACGTTTTCCTGTAGGTAAAACCCAGGCTCTCTGCTCACAGGAGTGTTGGAAGAGAAATTCCTTCCTGTGTGGGAAGCTCACAGTTGCTGCACTGATACATGAGAGAAAAGTCCAGGAGAAGATGAATAATTCTGTCTAAGAGCAGGGATTTGATGGCATGCAGCAAGTAATGCCTGGGGCCACACACTGAACAAAAAAAGGACAGAACAAAATATTGACTGGCCCTTCGTTAATTGCCGTCTGTCCATCGTGCCCTGAATGAAGCAGCAGTCTTGTTGAAGAAAAAGTAGGCTGTGATGAGGTAATTAAAGCCCACATCAGAAGGCATATCTGCCAGGAGGTTGAATTAAAATTGCTCTGACAGCCTTTATTCTGGCAATTCCTCCTTTTGCTGCTTGACTTTGCAGCCTTAATGATGATGTATGAGTTCACAGCTGCATATCCAACAGGCTGGATAGGCCCACGGGACTGTCCCGTCATCCTCAGAGGCGATGGGCACCGTCATCTGCATCATGTTGGGTGGAGCTGGGGAATGTCTTCCTGTGTATGGGCACAGTTTGATCGGAGGTAATTCTGCCAAGACAACTCAGCCTTTCAAGTTTTGAGCCCCATCTTGACACTAAAAAGCTGTGTTCAGAGGTTTTGTGGTTTTATGGGCTCAGACTGATACCATCCCAGTGATTTGCTGCTTTCTGGCATGTGCTGTGTGTGGGTCCTTCTGCCCCACTGGGTCTGGGATGCTCTTCCCAGTCCACCTCTTCCTGTGTTTCAGAAAAACTCCTCTCTACACTTTTAAGCTCTGCCTTCAGGATTTTTGAGGTTTCACCTACATCTGGTAGTGCTTTCTTTGACCTGGCCATGACTGACATGAGAGCTGGGAGTGAAGCGAGCTGGGAGTGAAGCCACCTGTCTGCTTTATATAGATGGCTGCTTCTTGTCATTCTCTAGGGGCTCTCTTTGCTGCCATCCCCAGCTCACTTCTCCCAAATTTAAATCACTGTCTTGTCATCTTTTCTGCCACCATTTTCAGTGGCTGAGAGCAGAGTCTAATAAACAGAAAAAATGTCCTAGACCAAATTTGATCTCAGTGCAACAGGGCACAGTAGCATTGCAATGCTGTTAAAGTGAGAGAAAGGAAAATGGGGCACCTTTTCTTTTTTTCTCATGACTTCTCTCACATGGAAGGAGATGTTGCCGGCCATCTTTGAGCCATTCATTCCTTGGGCTCTGGTGACAGGGCATAGGGATGTGTTACTATAGGAAAACATAGCCCAGTTAGCAAACTGGTTTGAATGAAACGTCTGTGTGGGTCAAACAAACTACACATTCTCCAACACGTGGGCAAGGAGGCAGCTCAGATTTCTTCTGCACATTTCAGCCACGCTGAGAGGCTACCACTGCTACTAAGAGCAAATTCAGTATCTCCATATTTTTTAAAATTTTTTTTGTTATTGCAAAATAAAACTGACTTGGGTCTTCAAGAAGTTCCCCAGAGCAATCCTGAAGACACTCCCCTTGCCCACAGAGGATACACGCAGGCTCTTCACCTCCCCAGGCTACTTGTAACATCAGCAGCTCACCCTACTACACCCCTGAGGGGGTGAAGGGACTCCCAGAAAGTCCCAAGGCACCAAAACGGTGTCAGTATCATAAACGCTACTGTCAATGCCTCTTGAATTGTGCAGACACAGCAAAGTAAATGGTTTGTTCCCCTTCCTCCAGTGCTGCTCCAGAGAAAGGTCAGCAAAACCACTTACAATTTGTAGAGAAAGGAGGAAATGAAATGAGGGCAGGGAAAAAAAAAAAAAAAAAGTCAGCTACAAAACTCTCCATCACCATCCCGGCTCCCTTGGAGGGAGGATTGCAACCTATCATCTCAGGGATTTCACCAGGACCTGGTCTATAGACACCCTATAGCTGTGTCGCTTTTGTTGGGACAAGTGGGACCAGACTGTATTTAAAAGTATTCCTTATGTTACTGGCATGGCCAGCCAGGGCTGCACTGGTGCACAATCCTACCAGCTAGCACAGAAATGCCACCTTGCAGGCAGAGCCTGCAGACTGTCTTATCTGGCTCCCTGCATGTTCAAGCAGTGCAAAGCTCATATGAGTGTCTAAAAAACCCCTTGCTTTACCCTCCCATGTAGGCCAGTGCTCCTTTAAAAGGAAAATAATAAAAAAAAAAAAAACCACAACAAACTGCTGAGGAGTCAAACAACTTCAATCTGATTTCCAGGACTATAAATTGTATTAGTAATGGGAGCACTACTATGGTTTAAAGGCAAATTATATGTCTTGCCTCAAAAATTAATTTTTGTTTTTTCCCCCTTCTCTGTTGGTAATTATAAACTGTCAGCTCACTCCCACACACGTCTGCACGTTTTTTGCAACTCTTGATACGTGTAGCTGTCGTTAAAGAAAACCTTTCAGGTTTTAAATGGTGACACATTTGCGTGGGTTCAATGAAAAAGATCCATTTGCAGAGTTTGGGGAGATTTGCAGGGCTTGGCCAGCTCCCAGCAGAGGGCTCACCAAAATACCACATTACAACAATTACCTTGTCAAGCACTTGGGAACCAGAGTGCCGGCTGGAAGGATTTTACCCTGGATTTAAGCACGCATGCACGAAAGCACATGCAAACAGCCAAATACACCTCCGGCTTGGTCCTGCTTTCAGACAGTCCCTGAACAGAGGGTGTATAAAAATACTTCAGGACTAGCCCGGGCAGCCGGTGTGCCTGACGGGTGGCCCAGCAGGAGAAAATAATCTGCGTTACTGTATGAAGTAGATTGGGACCATGTTAACAATCCCTTTCAAAATGAAGGTGCTGTCAGCTGACTTAATTTAATCTACTCTACCTTAATTTACTTTTGGAAATGAGCTAAATGAATAAATTGAATTATGGCTACTTTAACTCTGAAGGAGCATAGCCACATAGGAGCTTACTGTGGTTTCACTAATCAGCTTTACATTTACACCCTAAATGCATTTGGATTAGCTCTCACAAGCATCCTCATAGAGATATGCCTGGAGATACCCACCTGCTATCCTTTTCCTTCCTTGGGCTTGTTACTCTGAGGAAGCTAGGGCTTGGTAAGCAGATTTACAGCATCTGTGTTATTTCATGCCTCGCCGCTGTCTGGACTTTCCCTGTATTTCTAAAGAGCAGGACAGAGCACTCTGCTCTGAAAGCAGAGACAGCTGCTATGTGTAGGGTGGGTTGACACAGGTAACGTCTGATATACAGAGCACGTTAATTCCAATATCATATTGCTAACTTGAACAAGCTCAAGAGACCGTCATTTTCTGCTACATCTCATCAGGTAAGTGCAACCCGTTATTCTCCTGCTGCACCTTAGGAAATAGGAGGACAGGAGACAAGACAAAACCTATTCCCATCCTCTCTGCAGCTTCCTGCTCCAGGGTCAGTAAAGATATCTAACGATGGCTGGGTCTGAGCCACGTGCATTGCTTGTAATTGTGGCTACTTCTCCTTCTCTTGTGTGACAATGTGGTTCCAGTTACGAGCTAATTGTTCCTGCCTCCGTGCACTGTCTCCTTGGTGAAGCAGGTGTGCCTTGCTGTAGTGAGCTGGAGAAGGAGGGCAGGAACCGAGGGATGGATGACAAGTAGCAGGATCCCTTCTGTGGCAGAGGGAGAGACATCTGCAAACTCTGCTGGGGAGCAGGCTCTAATATGATGCCTTCTCTACAAGCAGCACGGACCATCCCCTGTATTCAGAAAGGTAGGGCCTCAGGGTATGGACCTGATGAGATTTCCAGATAGTGCTGGGATTCTCCATGCACCACCTTAGTGGGGTTTGTATGGCCCAGAAGTCATAATCTGCTGTAATAGGTGGGTGGTCATCTGGCAAATGTGAATTTGTGCTCACTTTCGGACTGGTGACCGCTTGGGGGGGGGAAAAAAAAAATCAAGCCTGTGGTAATGGCTGAGGATTTCTGACCTTTGCTCAACATTTCAAATTTGTTTTTATTGCTTCTAATTGGCCTTGCTTTGGAGCACGCACATTATCTAACTGCCAGGGCAGTGGTTGTCATTATCTGCTGGGCCATTTGATTTGTGTTTTTTACGTTTGAAACTTGTCAGACATTCCCAGGAAATACTGCACTCCCCTTGCAGTGTCAAATATGGGCCTGGTTAATTGTGTATCCCTGAGAGTGAAGCATTTGAAGTAATCAGGCATTGATTGTTTAGCTGCGATGGACACAACGGAAACGCGTCTCCTCTGTATCAAGGGGAAAGTGTAAAAATTAGATCAGCAGCTACATGACAGCAGCCAGATTTCTTGGTTTCAGGGATCAGAGGTTAGCCATTTTCCAGTCTTGATGATTCATTTTTGATCCTACTCACGTGGCTTGGATAACTTCGTTTTCTCCTCCCTTTGCAATTTAAACACAAATTCTCGTCTATTTTTGGCCCTCTTCAATACACCAGCTGCAAAGTCACTAATTCAAATCTATTGCTCCCCACCTCAACTTGCTTCACCATATAGAAACAAAAGTCAAGAAATATGTTTGTGAAAGAGCTCAGAATGCCACAGTGGCACAAGCGTGCCTATGGCGGTGGCTTTGTAAAGCTCAGCTCATCTAAAACATTAGCCCGATTTGTAAGTCTGCTGATTCATTTTAAGACCTTTAAGGTTTAAGGATTCCTAACAATTAGAAATCCAGATACAGTTGTTTTAGATGTGAACGTGTACTCTGCATTTGGAGTAGATGTGTGTACGGCTTGTCTTCCTGCAGACGGGCTAGGAGAGCTACAGGAAGCAATAGGAATATCCTCATTTTGCAGAATGTAAAAAAGAGCATTGCTGGAAACACCAAGATGTTAGACCTCTATGTGAATTATGCATCTGCTGTATTTAGATAGAAGCAATTTTGCTGTTGAAATCAGAGGTTGACATTTTTTTCCCATGGGGTTCTATAACTCAAAATTGTGTTGAGATCAAGCATGTAGTGGGGGTTTTTTTAGCTGTAAAGGTGAATGTACTCAGATTATTCAAGTGGTAATTTTTTGGATGTACAATTAGTTGACTGAGAGATGTGGTATAAACTTGGTATTGTAATTGCTATGCCTCTGAGATTTCAATTTGCAAACCAGTTTGCATGGCTGCAAGATTAACTGTTGTATGTGTGATGAGCATGCAGCAGAGTTGTGATTTGATCATGACTGTCTATCAATTGGCTGTACGTCCAAAAAAATCACTTTGTCACAAGTACCTGATGTGAACAGAGGGGTTAATACTCATGATGCTTCAGTTCAGTGGATGCCTGGATGGCTGCTAAAAAAGGCCAATGTCTAAAACCAGCACCTGTAAGTGCTGTTGGTTAGACAGGATTTCCTTTTTCTCTGTTACCCAAATCATGAAAAAGGAAGGAGGTTTAAGACCCATTTTTATCCTCTTTGCATGCTTCATATTGTTTCCTTCACTTGCAGAGAGGAGAATGGGAATGATGTTCAGCAGCGCTGCTCTAGTGGACTGGACGAGTGGGCACAGAGAAATCAGTGTCTGTATGGAAGAGCCAGCCTCAGCGCAGCCAGGAGCCGAGCCCTGCCTGCCCATCCAGTGCTGGCTCTGCCCTTGGGAGTGGGCAGGCAGGCTGTCAGCAGTGATGTGGGCAGTGCTGATGCAGCTCCAGGGCAGGGGATGGATTGACTGGCTGGCTTTCCTATGTTTTGCGTGATTCTCCGTTTGGTCCACAGCTGCTGCTGTGTTTGAGTCTCCAGCATTGTCTAGGAACATGTCAATGTAATTACACACAGAACCAGAGAAACCGCTTGTTCTCACTTCAGTGTGCCTTTCAGGTCTCCCTCCCAGGGTCCTAATTTATTTACTTTTGTCTCAGTGTTTATCTCTTCAAAATACCACTGTGCCTTAGGTTCATGATTGAACTGTGGAGATGCAGTAGATGCTGAACTGGTGGCAGCTGTGACAGCAGTAAGGAGGGGAGGGCTGGTGGAGGTAAAACCCTCTAAGCTCTGTGCCCCATCAGCCCCTACATTATTTCAATTCTTTTAAAATGTATTTTAAAACCTCCTTGTGCAAATAAAAGCAAAAGCACTGACAAACACACACCTGCATGGTGGGGAAGGCAGGTTTCTCTGTGTCACTATGTCAGGCAGGTTTAGAGGGGCCTGGTTTCTCAGGGGTGAGTCAGGGTGGAGGGATCAAGAAACCTGAGTTTCCATCTTGGCTCTCTTCCTTTCAGTTCTCCCCAAGTCTGCTGCACAGCTTTTGGTAGGTCCCTTCACTTTTGGGAACATGGCTATGTGAATGGATAGGTCCTCCCCTTCCTAGCGTTTGTGGCTCAGTATGAATTGGTACAGCACCAACACCAGCTTGGCTTGAGTCTCCAGCTGCCGTAGCAAATACAGAAAACTGACATTAGAGGGAGCAGACTGAGTGCTTAAAGAGTAGATCAGGCACAAGTAGGGGACCCCCTCCATTTGTGTCCTGCCATAGCAGTGGGGGGTGAATGAACAAAATTGGCAGGGCATGGCAGGTACTGGGGGGGCCAGGAGCTGTCTGAGTGGGCACCCTCATTGGACCCCCTTGGCTGGTGTGAGCAAGGCTGACAGCACAGTTTGATTTCCTTCCTTGGGTTGGGAATGGATAGTCAGGTTTTGCCGCTTTTACAAAGGAGAAGCCATCAAAAAGTGTATCTTTTACAGCTGCAGCACAGCCAGCTTGGCAAGGGGAGGTAATTCACACTCTGCCAAGGTAAGTGGGAGATGCAGCACCGCGGGGTTGGAGCTTGGTACACGCAGGGGATGATGATGGCTGCTCAGAGCTGGTGCTGCTTGGGGTGAGTGCAGAGGGACCCTACTCTCTGCCAGCAGTCCTCAGGCGGGGTTGTAGGGCTGCCTTGGCTGCCAGCGGGCAGCCAAGACCTGGTTCCTCTGGCTCCTGGTCCCAGCGTTTGGCTCAGAGGCACCTTTGCAGTTCCAGTGTGACCCACCAGTGCTGGTAGGGGTCTATGAGATGAAGCTCCCTGCTCTGCAATGGCCCTGTGCTAGCCAAGTCTCCCTGAGCGAGGGATGGTGCTGCAGGACCCCACACCCCTTGTCATTCAGCCTCTCATGAAAGCTAGGTCTCTGGGTACAACAGTGTGAATTGTACCACTTTTTTCCCAGGCCTGGTTCTGCGCAGCAGCTAGACAAACCAGAGCTGAGGCTGTCCGGTCGCTTGTGCCTGTCTTCCTGTGAAACACAAGCGTGTCAGGACCCGGAGGGAGGAGAGGCAGTGAGAGCACTGGGCTGTGAGATGAAGGATTTTAATTAAGGCCTCTAAGCAAAGAGGCTATATAAGTAAATAGAATAGAAATGTTACAGAATTAACTGACAATAAAGGATAGAGATTTACTTTTCCTTAAAGTAGCAAACATTCATCTTGCACACCATAAATACACACCCAGCAGCACTTTGTCTGGGAAACAAGTAGTGAGACTTACCAGGAACAAAGCCTTACAAAGTAGATCTGTTCCCCTGGACAAGCTGCGGGAAGCTGAGGAGCTGTTTCTGTGCTGCTGAGTTGTGATGAGCTCAGTTCTTATCCCATGAACTCCTGAGGCATCACTGCAAAAGTACTTTGTATTTAGCATAACTCTGCTCCTTTGGAGGTCAGCAGTTAAATTCCTGCTGTTCTGCTAGGACCGTAGCCCAAAAGGTGCGCTGGAAATGCAACACTCCAAACAATAGTGACAACTAAAGTTTTGCATGACCATTAGATAACTGGAGTTAACGGGCACAGAGAAATAGCAGTATCACATCAGGCTCTTTGAAGGCACTGGTCTGGATGCTGGAAGCACTGGCATCATGTGTCAGGCGATGGGTGCTCTCCCACCACGCAGCGGGAGTCTGTCACTAAAGAGTTTGGCCCTAGCTGTGAACATCCCGGCAGTGGGGGCAATCCACTGGTGAGCAGACCCATGAACACAGCTGCCCTGTGAACAGTATATGCCCTAGAAGGAAATATTCACAGTGATACGAGAGCTGTTAATGAGCAGAAGTGAAACATTTCAGGCACGTGGGGGCTGTAGCGAGGGGAAAACAGCGGTGAGTGCATTAGCCCAAAGGGAAGCAGTGGGGCCCTTCTTTTGGAGAGCTCAGAGCTAGCACAAAGCCCTTGAAGTCTCCTGGAAGGACTAACCCTGCTCTGGCCAGAGTAGGATGGGACCAGCTGGTCTTTAACCACCTCTAATTTGTCTCGAGCTGCCAAAGACTTCTTTGCAGATGCACTTCACTGTGAGACTTTACACACCGCTTCTCCTTGGAGCACACCCCACACACGGCTTACCTGCTGCTGAAACACTGCAGTGTTTTACAATACCCGTCCTCTCTCTCTCTTCCTTTGGCAGGAAAGAAAAACTGCCGCTTTTTAAATGCACTACCCAGCGGGGCCAAGGGAGCAGCCATGCTGGCGGCAAGCCAGAGAAGAGGAGCCAGGCGCACCTGAAGGACCAGTCTCTCTCCATGCGATGAGAGGAGAGGAGGCTGGTCTGTGGGGCGAGGCGGAGGAGCACATCTGGATCTGGAACCAATTATGTTTCTCTTCTTTTCCCAGTCGAGTATTTCTAAGGTAACAAATAGTCCAAGGAGGAAAGAGGGAGAGGGAAATTAGCTAGAAATTTTACTATTGATTCTTTTTTTACTTATAGATGGTAAATCAATTTCAGGGCTTTTTTTTCCTCTTTTTTTTGGTCTCATCTCTGGGAAAAAAAGAGTGACTCAATAGATTTACAGAAATGATTTGCGGTGGCTGAAAAGCTATTTGTTAAAATGAGAAAGCCTCCCCTTCCTCCACCAGCCCCTCTCTCTCTCTCAAGGGGTAATCCATACGATGAGCTAACGAGGTGAGAAAGCCTCCCCTTCCTCCACCAGCCTCGCTCTCTCTCTTTAAAGGGGTAATCCATACGATGAGCTAACAAGGGAGTCCTGGCTCCCCTGCTGCACCATGTGATGTATCCCCTTTTAGTGTCAGGCTGAGAAGCTCTTATGCCAATTGCATGTGCTAGCCCTGTTAGCTTGCATTAAGACAGCCTGATAAATAGCTTCTGGGAGTCAGGCAGGCGCTCCTCAGTGTGCTGTTTATCATCTGCTGCATGGTTAGGTTTTTTGCTCTTCTCAGATCATTTGAGGAAAGGGGTCATATAAGAAATGTTACTGTCAGGCTGCAGGCATGAAACTCACTACAAGACCTGTCTAACAGGCAGGAACCATGGTCCTCCAGCAAAAACTGGCTGGGGTCTAGAAGGACTGGACTTCCCAACAGATGTACAACTGAGGTAATGTGAGCTAGGGGTAGTGCTGAAAGGGATGAACAAAGAGTGTTGTGCCACTACTGTAAGAAATCCCAGGTAAAACTGCACCATCTTCCCATTACATGGACAGCATGTGAAATTTCTGCTTGAAGCCACTGTCACTAGGCAGTCTTGTCTCCCGACTTGTGTGACTAATTGAAATATCTGCCAGCAATGTGGATTTGAAGCGCAAGACAAGTGGTTCTCAAACTGTAGAGTAAAAGAGGATGACCCTGAGGCGAGTCCAAGTGTCTCCCAGGGGATGGGAAGGGAGAGTGCACTTGGAAGTGCCTCTTGCCAACCCATCAGAAGACTCAGGAGGCAGCTCCTCTTCACTGTCTTCTGCTAGGAGTTGGGCTGCAATGGTGGCTTGGAGGAGAGAAGGTGCCAAGACCCAGTGGATAGAGAGGGAAAGGATGAACCAGACCGGGGGTGAACAAAGACGTGTGAAACAAGCCTGACTGAGCTCCTCTTGGTGTGGGGTGGCCCTGAAGAAGTAGTAGCCCCAGACACTCTGTTCTCTAGTAAAAGAGCTGAGTTGGTTGCTCCTCTCCTCTTTCCCAGGACTTGAGCATCATGATCTAGGAACAGAGTCAAACTCAGCTGGGTCCTCCCTTTGGCCTGTGTGTGAGAAAAACACACCCTGGAGATAAATGGAAAGATATGAGAAAAACTGAGAGTTATAGCTTAAATAGACCTTCTGGGTGTGAAAGTACTCTGATTCTTCAGCAACGGACACCTGGCTGCAAGGCCTAAGCATGACCAACACTGAACCAAGGTGTGATCCTATGAAGAACTGAAAGCAGCTTGGGTTGCATTTATGCAGCCAGGAAGCTAGTAGGCCCTCATATGTGCTCATCTGTCTTTGAATACAGTTCCCATATCTATGTCTTGATGGATAGAAGGGAGCTCTGTGTAAGGTCCTTGAGCTCCTTCCCACACAAGTAAACACAAAGCAAGCAGGGTCAAGGCTGAGTCTGCGTTCTGTGTCTCAGGACTTCACATGCACTTCTGGAGCCCCATCACAACAGATCTTCTGGGAGCAACTGGCACTGTTTTCCATCCAGGTAGCATTACTGCAGCCAGAAAGAGTGTGCAGGTACAAGTCAGGACAAAAATTTGGCTTTGCATGCCTCTCAAAAAGGACAAGCTACTCAGGATCTGCCAAAACTTGAGCTGATTGTGTCTGTGCATTAGCCACCTGTTAGCCGGGCTTTCATTAGTTAGTTTCTCTCTGGTAAGGGGAACTTGGTTGAAAACAAGACAGAGAGATCCCACTGGAAGGAAAATGATGTAAAACACAAAGCAAACTTGATATTGTCAGTATTTCAAGGTGAGGGGGTTAAACTGTGCACGTTTTTTAGGGGGAATAAAATGCCTTTGTATGATGAATTCCAAGGCATTCAAGAGGCACAGTGCTGGCTCTCTGCCTCCAAAAGCAGAGTAATGAATAGCAGTGACAGTGTGATAATTAAAATGACCTCTTGGAGATATGGATTAGAAGGTAGGCAGAGGGGGGATAAGTTCTCCTTTGAATTAATCTAGTGTTAATTTATGACTATCGTTGGGTTTTATAGGGTTTTAGTGGAAGACTTTCAAAGTTGGTTTACTGGGGTGATAATGTTCCTTCTGCATATTCATTGGAAAAACATTTGCAGAATGCCTCATCATTTCTTTCTGAATGTTTCTATATATACATATATATCTATATATCTATATACAATGAGTGTCAGGTATTTGCTTAGCTGCTAAAGAGTCTACTCTAGAAATATGAATAAAGTGATAAAAGCAGCTGTGGAATGAGTGTGTTGTTTCATTTTCATTCCTTCCTCCTCACAGGCCCCCAGAGTCACTTCAAAACCAAGATGTGGACAAGCGGGTTCTGGGAAGCCCTTGTGCTGCCCTGCTGTCAGTTGTCAGAGGCTCCTGTTGTCTGACTTGTAAAAGTCGGTCTTTTAAGTTTAGATTTAATAACTGAATCTTCCTGGAAATCACTGTCTCCACTCCTTACTTGTGTCCTGCCACCCATATCTGCCCCACAGCCTGCAATTTCCAGGTGTTAGTATAGACCTAACGCAGAATGCTCATCTCTGCCAGAAATGCTTCCTTTCTGCTGAGATATCCCAAGCTTTTAGTTGGATAGAAAGGACAGATTGGAGACAGTAACCCATATGGGAAATGATGACATCCCATTTGTCAGCTCCCATGCTGGTAACCTTCTTCCCATCCTCTCCACCTGCCTAGCAATACCATAACATCCCAACATAAGGTTATCTGCCAAGAGCATCTGCCTAGCTCCTAAGTTGGGCAGCACGCCCATTCTGGAGCCCATCCTCCCCATCCTTGTTCCAGCACGTCATGTTCAAACTCTTTGCTCTTGCCTCCCATTTCACGCCTGTCTCAGTTTGTCTCTGGCACCTTCTGGTCCCCCCACAGCCACAGCTGCCCCTACCCATTTCTTCCACCCTGAGATCCCGATCGCGTCTCCTCTGAACCCGATAGGCAGAATTGACTCTATAGTGCTTTCTCCAGAGACCCACCTCTGCTTTCGGGGTTCACCAATAAACCACGTTTCTTGAAAGCTCTCCCTGTCTGGCTGGGGATGGGAGCCGGAGCCTTTCACTGCAGGCTCTTTCCTAGCTTGCATGATGAGGGCTTACGCTTCGGTGTGGCAGACTATGTGTGATGTGCACACACCATTTCACAAATGCTTGGGGAGAGTATCATGGAAGCCGAAAATATGAGACCTTTTGCTCCCAGTCTCTAGTTCACTTTCCTCCCACACGAGCACTGAGATGCTTTTCCTCCATCTCAGTAGACAGATCCTGCTTCAGAGCCTACTTCTGGCCTGCCATGAGCCTCTTCTTCCTGGAGAAGATGATCTGTGTCTCAGATGTAAGTAGTGCACGTTGTACACTCAACAAGTAATTCTTTACTAGTCACTTGTGTCAGGTTCAAGGCAAGGTAACACCAGGGATTTTGAAAGGTTCAGAAGCTAATATGGATCCAAAACTGAGTCTAATTTGACAGAACAGTATTTACTGTTAAGAACAAAGGCACATGTTTATCTGAGCACAAGTGGAGGGCTCTTCTTGTGGGGAGACCAGAGCCCCATTGCATTGCCCTGCCTGTTTCCACTCTCTGCTTGGGGAACTGGAGGGCTGTCCCTTGGAGCAGTAGAAATGTATTTACCTCCCTTTGTACAGGACTGGGTGATGAATATTAAAATGCTGCAATTAACTTGTTTTCTGTGCATTCTGCTCTCCTGACAAGAAAATCCTGCTGCAAACCCCTGCACAGGCAGTCTAACTGCGCTGAATTGGACCCTCGCTGTGAGGGGATTATATATTCTGATTGGGGACGTGTTTGCAATTATTTTCTCTGCCACACCAAAGACCTTTACTGCAGAGCTGCAAACCCGTTATAGGAACATGAAATGCGTTGACTTCTTCACTAGGGAAACATTAATCCAATCACAGGTTATGTCCATTACAGACTATGGCAATATTGTATACAGGAATTCCTGGGAGAAGGTTCTACAAAAATTGGAATCTCTCTATAACCATGTTATGAGATTTACTGGTGTGGATAAAATGGGCAGAGTTAAAATTACCAGGCTGGCTATCTCTAAAAGACAGGTGAAGTCTGCTGGCTATCATCGCTTCATAATATTACAAATGGAAAAGCCCTGAAGTAATTGAATAACACATCTGCTGAAAAAACCTTGTGAACTGCTCCAACCTAAAGATAGGCTGCAAGGAAACAATGTATGTACAGCACCTGGTTAAAAGGAAAAAGATGCTTTCCTTACCTGGTGCAGGAAGATATCGCAAATGCAGATACAGATTCTCTCTTTGCCTCCTAGCGTGTGTGTGCTTTATATATATATATGTGTGTGTGTCTGTTTCTGTCTGTCTCTCTCTTTTCATATAAAATATAAAAAGTTAAACCAGTTTCCTCAGCAGCTGGAGTCATAGTGCTGGATGGTAATGGTTCATAAGCAGAGCTCACTGCATTTCCTTTGGTACCGGAGGTTGCCAAAAATATTTGACATGGCTGGCAAAGGAGCTGATTTCTGTCCACCTAAGGTCTCTCTGTCCTTGAGCAGAAAAAGATTTCCAAGCACTTTGCGAGAGTTGATCAAGGTTTTCCCTATCAGTACCCAGTGGTCCACAGCCACAGTTTAATAGCAGAGAGCAACTTCACTGGGCCACTGCAAGCCCAGGGCTACAAGGAAGATGTGTACTGATATAGCTGCTGCAGCCACGGCCAGGAGCAGACAGTTCGTGTAAGTAGGTGCACCCTGCACACACCGTTCAGAGGGAGAGGATGGCCCACAGCCTGCCGACTGCCTCAATATCGCCCTGTAAATGCAGCCAGGTCACCTCCAGGCACAGGAGAGCAAGGCTTCCTGGAGCCAGATGCTCCAGACCCAGCAGGGCTGACCAACCATCGCCTCGTCCATTCTCTGGAGGTAAGTGCACTATGGGCTGGACATTTGTGGTGCATGAGAGGGGATTTCAGATCAGATCAGACACAATACATCCTTCTATGGTTCTGCCTGGGAATGGAGGAGCACCTCTCGTTACTCATGTTCTTCCCCATCTGGTAGCTCTGAGCAGAGATCCAAGGGCACCTGACACGAACTGCATTGCAGCAGCATGGCTGTCAGGGATTGTCACAGCTGGTCAATACAGGGAGGTGTTATTTATCTCACGTTTCATGCACCTCTCCATGGCAGACGACCACACATGGAAGGAAGATACGCTTTTGAGAGAGCGAGTCTGGAGGGGTTTGAATCATCCTGTGGAAGGAACACAGGGGAAGCTGAAAGCATGAGTACTCATGGGCACGGTAAGTAAAAGAACTTTGAAATCAGAGTCTCAGAGTCCTTTTTTTTTTTGGTCATGAAGTTGTTCATTAAAGAAGTTTATCATTGAAAACGTTTTAAAAAATCCAAATTTACAAAATATAAAAATGCTGCTTTTCCAGTAAGGCTTGAAATTTACTGTCTGGAAGCAGTGGGAACAGAAACCATCCAACTCTAATTTAAGCTGCAGTATCAATAGCCTGGGTATACAAAGGAAGATTTTCTTACCAGCTAGTATTTGGAAGAAAAAAGTACTAGAGCAAGTCATGCTATTGGGGATGAAGTCTTTCTCGCAGTCATAAGGGAGCCAATATCCTACTGTGATCCCCTGTTACATACACAAAAGTATACTGAGTATAAAGAGTCCCTTGTTCATTTTGCACATTTAGGGCTGTTACCCCTGGTACTTTCAGCCAAAGCAGCCTGAACAAATGCTGAGGATTTGAACACATTTCCTTTCGGTGCTAGGTGAAGGTGGGGGATTTTTTGTTTTTGCTCCATGTGTGTACCACTAAGATTAATGAGGCTTGTTCTGTAGCATTTACGACCCATTTTAAGGCTGGATTAATAAATTTCTAGAGGTGCAATTTTTTTAGGCCCTAAGTGTTACCCATGTTGTGTGATGGAGTTGCAAGATGTCCCTTTACAGAGCCATGCTGTCATAAATGATGAGGCTGCTTGCTGGTGTTTGCAGTGCTGAATGCAGAGCACAGTCCTTCAGGGAGACAGTGTGCTCTTGGTGAGGCAGTTGTTTTCTGGCAAATCCACATTGTACTTAGCACTTTCATTTCTTTCTCCCCTAAGGCAGGCTTCTTCTCCCTCTCAGTTGGTCACAGCCCTGTCACAGTCCCAAAGAGTCTGAGCAGCTGATCCTGAGTCACCAAGTGGAAAATACATAGCATGTCCGGGGAGGCTTGACTAAGAAGTAGGAGGAAGAAGGGAGAAAAAAAGATGGAGAAGCACGATTTAACTTTAGCTCAGGAAACCGGTTAGAGCGCAGAGGTGCTCTTTAGCGTGGGAGTGGCTCTTGCAGCACTTGTGGCTCAGCACTGGGGGTTGAGTGAAACCTTTGGTCCTTCTAGGTGAAGAAGAGTTTTGCTATTCTTCTAAATAAAGCCAGGACTTCACCCTGGAAATCTTGGATGCAACTCTCAGCTCTTCTATGGATCAGGTATTGCAAGATTTAGGATAAGGTGAAGAATATTCATTTCTGTAATTCACTTCTTACCATCCAAAACCCCATGATATTTCTACCTCATACTAATGTTGCTTTATATACCTTTTTTCCACGTGAGGAAACATCCATTTCTCACATGGTGGTCCAAGACTCAGGCAGCTAAGTGAGTTGAAGCAGGACAGAAGTGGGTCACAGATCCAGTGAGGGAAGTGAGTGAGACTCCACAGCTGAGCCATGGCAGCCAGCTGAGTGATGGCAGTGGGTGCTTGGCTAAATCATCACAGATGCTCCCAAGGCAGTGTTGGCAGAGAGTAAGCAGTAATTAATAATGGCTGTTAAATGCAGATATTTCAAACCTCTCAACCTTGAAAAAATGAGGAGAAGGATTTTTGCAAAATACTTCCTTTTCTGCCACTCTGACATTACACGTTCAGTACACCCTCCTCCTGAACCGAGCTGTCGTTCAGCCATCCTGAGACTTCCCAAACCATTCATATGAGGATTTCTGACTGAAACGGCTGTAAACATCACAGTCCCCAGGTTATTAGTTAGTTTTGTGCGCACGATACAATCGGGGTATCTGTGAGATGACAGAGGTTGTGTGGAAAGCCACACAGAGAACCCCAGAAACCCCCATGCCACTTGCTATAATCAGTGTAGGTGCCACCTTTTGGGGTTAATCTTGTTTGCCCAGATACCTTTGATGACAAATCAAGATTTCCTAAGCTTCCTTGCCCAACTTCATCATAATTTCATGCTTATCACATCCATGTAGCCTATAAACAAAAAGCTAAAAATAACGTACTTCATTTAGGTGTTGCAGATAGGTACAGAGATGGTTAGCTGGAGTAGTTCTGCCATGAAAGCCAACTGTCCTGCCTCCTGATACTGTGGAAGTGCAAGACATAATAGGGACAGTATGATGGTGCAAAAAAAATGGTCACAGCCGAGTTCTCCCTTCTACCTGAGGCATGTGGTATTTGAATGAAACTGTTCCCTAGTGCCAATGCCATTTTTAAACAATCTAAACTATATATTTCAAATCTGTAACTGGATTTAGAGCAGCCCGTGTATGGGTTGAAAAAAAAAATCTCTAATTTTCATTGATTTAGAAAAATGGTGGCAGTCTGTACAGTGTGGGGCCAGAGGTGGAAACCCAAGTCCTGTTTTGAGCTAGGGTGCCATGTAGTGTGGAACATGCCAGGTTAAAAGGAGGGCACGTTCTGGGAAAGGGAACCTGTATTTGGAAATCATCAAGGGCCATCAGAGCAACTACTGCTGTCCAGGGTAAATTTGCCTGAATTTTGTTCCAACCTCCTCACTACTTCAGTATCCAAATGCCTGCAGTTTGCATAAAAACATGTTTGTACTCCAGGCTGTAGGTTCAAAACATTGGACTTGACTGAAGGCATGACTGAGAGGGACAGAGATGCATATTGCTGCTTCTTTGACAGGAGTTTATCAGCACGTTTGTGGTCAGTGTCTGGTCTGCATGTTTCCATGATACAGAGGGAGTGCCTGAGGGTAGCAACAACCCTCAGACATCTTTTTAATCCCTTACTCTTGAATGCATGTAGGCCAAAATCCTTTGTTATTGTGAGTCCTCTGGGTGAACAGCTACAGGTGAGTTAATACAAACAATAATAATGATCACAAGCATATGTATCAGCAGTGTACAGAAGTACAGAGTAGCCTTGTGTTTCTGTACTTGAGAAGAAGCACATCCAACATATTCAGCCCTTGGCTGCCCCAAAGCATTTTCTTGTGCTGTTGGGAAGATGGGAGTGCTGTGTGTTTCTGGAGAGGGGATTAATCAGTGGAGCTAAACACCACTAACCCCTTGTTACTGCCTGCCACAAACTTAACCAAACCTAACAGAAAGAAGGAAGCAGTCCCTGGTGTAACCATGGTCGGCACTCTGGCGCAACCCACACGGACCACACACCCAGGCAGGGGCAGGGCGGCTCACCGTGAGTTGGATACATCCCATTCCCATCTGGGCCAGTTCTGGCATCAGAAAAGCAGTTCAGTCCCAAAGCAAGCCACAAGGCTAATCATTCATCAGCACAACTGCACTAATGCCAGTGCAGAATAGCAGGAAAGACTCTATCCCTATGTACTTTTAAATCATCAAGCTAGTAAGTACCCTGGCTTATAAGATGTAATCTTTTAAATGCAGTATGGATTTCTTCCCTGAATTATGCATGATAACATCTTTAGGCGTGAGCTTTATTTTTTTTACTGAAAGAGCTGTCTTTTGATGGTGGTAGCGGTAATCACTGTGTTTTACAATTCGGCAGGCTGGCCCGGAGAAGGCTCCCTATTGCCAGACAATCTCTGCTAACTTCCTAGGAGCGCTGGGCCCTAGGATGGTGCCAGAGCACCTCCAGGAGATGTGAGGCTGTTAACCCACTGGTTCAACAAGCTGATACCGGTCTCCAAGCAAAAGCAGCCAAATCTCATGGTGAGAGACATCAACAGGGGAAAAGGGAACGAATACTAGAATTTCAAAGGCGACCAGACAAATTCAGATCAAATCTGGTCACATGCAGTCCCCATCTGGGGCTCGCTGGTTGCTCAGGGGTGTATGGGGACCACACATTACACAAGAGACAATGGGCACAAATTAAAACAAATACATGAAATTCCATCTGAACACAAGAAAACACTTTTTAACTGTGAGGGTGGTCAAACACTGGAACAGGGTGCCCAGAGAGGCTGTGGAGTCTCCATCCCTGCAGATATACAAAACCCAGCTGGACATAGCCCTCGGCAGTCTGCTCTAGTTGACCCGGCCTGAGCAGAGGGGATGGAGGAGATGATCTCAAGATCCTTTCCAACATCATCCATTCTGTGATTCTGTTTCCTGTTTCTTATACCTGTTTCTGACAATTTTACTGGTCATTTGGCAGCAAGCAGTGTAATAATATCAATATTTAGCTCTTTTGCAGCATTTTTTACTCCTTGATCTCAATGCCTTTAATGAGGTTTGTAGTTCATCATCCCTTTTTAACAGCTAGAGGAACTGGGACAGTCAGAAAACAAGTGATTTGCTTAAAGACATTCAGGAAAACGGGGGCAGAGGGATCAAATTTCCTGAGTGTCACCTCCCATTCCTGGACCAGCACTGCAACTGGAACGCCTGTGCGAGTGGTATTTTGAGAGAGATGTGTCGTGTATCTAGCACCCAGTGACAGCAGAGGCTGAAGGCACTGGATGCAGCACTCTATCCATGGATGCAACCCTTGGACTGTAAATCACAGCAAAGGAGAAATGCTTCTGTGCTTTGCCAGGGAGACAACGGTGCAGGCAGCTCTGTGCCGGTGAGCTCAGCTGAACCACGAACAAGCAAGCTGGGGCTTTGATGAAGGCATATTCACAACTGGTAAAAACAGTCAGAACCCACCAGTGCTTCAAACTACAGGTCTAGTTTCTGTATATCACAATATTTATTTTTTTTCCAGTGCTTCTACTGCAGGTCTCAGATTTGGCTAAGCTGCAACGCATAACAACAGAAGCATTCTTTCTTAATAGTACTGTTATTACCAATCCTTAGAGACTGATGTTTCTAATATCATAAAAATTCCTTAACTAAAGCTCACATTGGTGTGATTTTGCATCTCAATGTATTTTGATCTATTGACAAGTACACCTTTATAAAAAAAAATAATGTTCTGATTTTTCTCATGAATACTGAAAATCAGACAGAAGAGCAGATGTGCGTGCATGTCTACAGACACACAAGCACAGAGCCCCCACTTTAAGTACTTGCTTAAATCCCAGATCCTGACAAATAGGAATGATCTGCTTGTTATTCTTGTGGTGAGCTGAATAAATACGTGGACTGTGTTTGCATGGAATAGAGGAAGCAGGCAATGGCCATTTATGGACAATTAATCACAGCCATGTATTCTTTATTTCCTATTTATGGGTGACACAGTGGGCTGAATTTTAATCAGCTCTCGCTATGGTGGGTTTTCATGTTTCTGCTTTCAGCAGTTAACACTTTAGAGATATCAAAAACAAAATGAGTAGAATGGCTACGGATCGGGTTCACACTCTGGTTTTGGCGATGACTTTGCTTACTGCCTTCAGAGAAGGAACAAAATGTCTTGTGAGTGTGGGCTTCTGGGAAGGTAACTTGGAAATGGGTGCAGTTAATGATAACATCACATAAGAGTCAGTAGAACAGTGAGCCGAGTTCAACTAAAACCAGCTCTGAACCCAGATTTCCACCGTCTCTACCTAACACAGTTACTAAAACTAATGCAAAACAGGGAACTAAATGCTACCACTAGCATGCTGGGAACATTCCTATCTGGAGGTGCTTTACAGCCTTCAAGTGGGATAGTAGTAAGCAAGTGGAAAAGAGAGGCTCCAGTCTCGTGCCCAACTGAGTCAGTGATTCCTCTGACAGCAGGAACATCTGCAAATGAACATGGGGGTTTAATGTTTTCTGAACTTGTTACTCAGTAAACAAAGCTGGCTTTTCTTAATGGTCAGAACTGGGAGCTACCCCTGCCTGGAGGGGGAACGCTGCCCTCCCTGGCCTCTGACTCTGGTACAGTTGTAGCTCGAAAGATTGCCAGAGCAAGTGCTGTAAGATTTCAGGTAGAGCTCGGCAAGGCTCATTCAAGGATTACTGCAGGAATGGCTCCTTTGTTCTTCCTCATTTTTTAACTTAAATATGCAGTACGGCAGAATGCTCTTCAGCAGAGACACAATCTTCATCCCTTTGTTCAAGGAGTGGAGAGAAGAATAATTAACAGAGCCCTTACCTCTTCTCCTTGGATGATGCTCAGTTTGACCTTTACAGTACTAAAGTGGTATTAAGGTAAGAATCATGTACTGTATCCTGACCTCAGTTACACCACGGTACATCTGAATTTGGAGTCAGACCACTGAAGTAATTAGAATTGACTGGGACTAAGACTGGTGCACACAGTATTCAATATTTCTGGCATTTATATTCAAGGCAGTCAGTGGGATCCATTACATCACCCCACACCTGACCTATGCATGCTGCCCACAATGTGTTTATTACGCATGGTAGTAATCGCACAGCAGGCGATTAAAATGGAGAGCATTTTAAAAGTCAAATTGGCCTTTTACATCACATAATTTGGGATGGGGGCCAGATTGCTCCAGATGATTTAGATACCTAACTCAGTCAATGAGTATGAGACATCGAAATGCCTTTGGAAAAAAACCTGCAGTCCCTAATCTTTAAATTTCATCTTTAATTTTGGAGTGAAATTGGTGCTCAGAAAATATAGCTCAGGGAGGGCAGGGAAAGAAGAGTCCAGTGAGCAAAACTGAAATCTCGCTGAGCCAGGAACTGTCGTGAGCTGAAGAGGAGATGGGAAATTCGCACACAGCTCAGGCTGGCTCACTCGCAGGAATACATTGACAAAATCAATGCAGGGAGATGACGCCATCCAGCCCCTAAAAACCTACAGTCCTTTAAAATGAGGGCTCCTGGGTGACAGATACTTTTCCAGGCATTAAGACTCTGGCAGCCCAACCAAATTACAAGATCAAGAAAGTAAATTTGAAGGAGTTACTTTATTACAGATAACGCTGCCTTTTCCAGATAGCCACGCTTCAGTTAAACCCACCGAACCAACCACCACGTTGCAATTCAGTCGGAAAAAGCAGCTTGCCCTAAGATATGATACAGGACAAGCAAAATTAATAATTTTGAGACGTATCATCATAGGAAGAATGGGAAGAATTTTTTTTCTTCATTTTATCGGGACTCTTGAGATTCTCCTCCTGGGCTACTATTTAAAGCCCAACTTTGTTCGTGCTGCTTGGATCCAGTTTTAACACCCTAGCATAAAGACAGACCTCAGCAAAGAAAGCAGCATTATATTATGCCATATGCAGTGGGCCAAGTGGAGAAGAGCCACTTCACCGATGGGTGTTACTCAATGACAGGAAGAATTCAAGTGATTTTTGTGAAATGAGGATTTAGCCCACAAAGGGGCTTGGGGACATGGAGACTACTTAAGAGATTCGGAGGCAAAATGATAGATCGTTGCTTTGAAGTCAGCCTGAGACTGCAGAAAACCACTCTGAAATTACCCTCTGGCTATCCTTTGTGTTGGGATGGGGATGCTTTGGCTGCCTCTTCTGGGGCTAGTGAAATATCTCAGTCTTCAGAGCTGCCAATACTCCAGCACTGGAGGTGTGTGCAAGTTGTGACAAATACGACAGGATTTGCAAAGCAAGAAGTGCTATGCGAGTACAGTGATGAAGATAATGAAGAGTTTCTTCCTGGATGTACAAACGCTTTTGGGGTTTCTCAAGGTCTTAATTGCTAGCCCAGTTTGAGAAGAGAAGAACATTGCTCGTTTGGGTGCATATATCTGAGTGTTCATGCAACAGCACATACACATGTGCATGGGCAGTCTGGTGTTAACAAAAGATTTCTGTTGATCACCAAACATGGCCAGTTTGTCCTCTGCTGCACCTAGAAAGTGTGAACAGCATGGAAATGAAGATCTACTCCTCATGAGTAATAATTTAGCTCTTTTATGCTGTAATGAAGATTATTAAAGCTGCCTTCACAATTTCCAAGCCCAATTCTTTTTTATTTTATTAGGAATTAAACTTTCAGATCCCACATGTGGCTTTGAAAATCTCAGTTTGTAGGTCAGAGTCACCACAGACATTTGTAACAACTTACTCCTTGACATAGGCTTTGTCCATAAACAGACACGGATTGATGGAGTGGGACTGAAACGATGGATGCAGGCCAATGACCAACACTTTGTACCTTCCAAGCCCTGCGACCACAACACAATGTATGTGGGAACCACAGCAGAGGATCCAGCTGGCAGAACATGCACAGGCCAGTCTTACTGCATGAAAGCTTCATCCAGTTGCTCTTGTTACACCGTGGCTTCCAGGGAATACCGTATTAGAGCAGTGATTTGATCTTCAAGGGTTGGACCATGCAAGATGCAAAGCAAGCCAGCACAATTCCTCTTCGACACTCAAGCAAATGAATATTAAATTCAGGTGCATATTTGATTGCCCAGTGTGGGGGGCAGAGGGCTCAACAATGGGGGATGTTGGAGACAGCCACTACAGCATTAGCCTGGGTTGTGAGGATCCTTACACTAATTTCCTTCTCTGATCTCTAAAGTGAATATTTTTTTTTCAGTTTCTATCTAGATCAACATTCAAAGACACCAAAACTAGTGAAGAATAGATGAAAATTTGAGCTAGAGTCCAAGCCAACAAGTCAATGAAGACATAGTTCAAGATGGCAGTATCACTCAATCACCTGTGCCCACATGTCAGCTGGAAAGGAGTCAGAGAATGATCGTGCCTTTAGTCTGTCGGTTTTTGCTCTCCATCAGGCCTTTGCAAGTTGCGGCAGTAAGTGTGGTCCCCAAACCCCAACAGTTTAGAAGAGAAAGCTATTCCCAGGGTGTCTTTTTGGAAGCAGCAAAGTTGCAACTTTAGATTGATGTTCATTTTTATTT
This sequence comes from Fregata magnificens, assembly GCA_013389945.1. NCBI lineage: Eukaryota > Metazoa > Chordata > Aves > Suliformes > Fregatidae > Fregata > Fregata magnificens. The sequence goes on along the minus strand of WAAD01023291.1, from coordinate 49,586 downwards.
TGTGATCATAGCTAATTAGAAGAAATTAATAGAAACATAGCCAGATCCAAAAGTTTATTAGAAAAGAAGCATTGTAGTTTAATTATTCCACTATGTTGTGTACGACAGAAAGCCCACTGAAATCTGAATACTTGATGATCTCTGGAATTTGACAAGAGCTCGTCGGCCTTAGGGAGAAACTTGACAATTACTAATCTACATATGCTGACAATCTCTACATATCAGGGGCCCCATGAGGGTCTTTAATTGCTCTGTAAACTTCAAACTGGAGTGTTCTTCAGTAGGAAAAAACAAGATGCTGCATTCAAGCTAAAGAAGAGTGGTAGTTGACATGTTTATTAAATACCCCCAGGCCCCGAAGGACTGCAGGGTGGAAGGTTCTCTGGATAGAAGTTATAAATGCAACATCAGATTTATTCAAGACAGAACAATTATGCGTGAATGCTCAGGTGCAACTACAGCACGATGGATCCAGGAAAACTTTCTGCAAAAGCGTTCCCGCAATTTCAAACCGCGTTTGTATTCTCTCGCCTGCACAGCCCTTTTTGCTGCATTTGCTTGAGTTTTACGACTGCACACACAAAATGTCTGCATGATTTGAATGGAAGTGGGCAGTGGATTTTATAGGGTGCGGACCTCAGCTTTTTCAAAAGCAAAATTTGTGATGTTTGCCTTACTGTTGCATAATTGTAGACAGGGAGTTTTGTCCACGTATCTGGCAGGAGAGGGACTTCTATCCTCCAAGATACCTTCAGTACAAGACTTGAATTTATGCCAGAAATTTTAGCAGGTCTGGCTCAAAATGTAGCTGCAGGAAAACTGATCATTTCATAGGAGAACTGATAGCTTCATATTCCTTCCCTTTAATTTCCAGTTTGACACAAGCTCACACTCTGATGATTAAGGTTACTCGTGTGTTACGGACAGTGCAGAAGGTTATTCTGGCTCATTCTCCTGTTGCTGTATTGACTTGATGATGTCGGCTTTGATGTTTACCTTGTACGTTGTCAACACAATCACCAAGCAAATTCTGATCACTTCATTTCTTATTTTATTTCTTTGTATTTCAGGAATGTCTAGAGTTATCCTCCCACTGCTGGGAGGGTTCACTACCCCTACCGAACTGGCCACAGTGCACAGAGACAGAAATAACACTAGCCCCTCCAGAAGCCATCTGACACAGCAGCATCGGTCTTGGTGAGTGGTTTTACAAAGTGCTTTATCATTTCTGGGGAGCAGAAGGAATAGCTAGAGCTTGGACTGCACCCCGATGGGATGTGCAGCACTCGCCATTAGAGGAACACCTTGCCTTGCAATGAAGTTGATCAGGAAATAATTGGAGGGAATAAATCTGGAAACTCCCAGTGCCAGCTTCATTCTGGGCTCTAACGGCACAATCCAAACCTTTGAATTTGGGGAGAGAGAGCGTTATCGACGCAACATGTTAAACAACCTTAACTCCAGTGAGCAATGGCACCACTATAACACTTGTTTATTAGCAAAATGCATCTGATCTCAAAGGCCTGCATGACAAGTTCATTACATATCAATTTAATTAGCTGATTTACATTTAATTTACATTTCAATTAATGTCTTTAGCAACAAAACGTTGCCTTAATAGGGTAATTGCCTGTTAGGCAATATGTAAAAGAATAAATAGTCACATTCTGACGAAGAATTCCTATTTTCAATTTTTTATTACCATAAATAACCTAAATAATTATTGCTCTTAAGGGGCCATGTCCCAGTTCCCTTCTGGGCCTAATTATAAAGACTTAGTACCTCATTAAGCAAAATGGTTTCAGAGTCACAGAAAAGCATTACTCTAATCGTGACTCATTAGTTTCAACAAAAGAGGGGAAAACTGCAAAAGTCGGCACATTTCACCATATTATTCTTGTGGTTCATAAGCAGCAGCACATTTGAGAAGTGGCTGTTACAGCTGTGTAGGCGTTTCTGTCACGAAGCCCTATGTTCAGAGGGAGTTTTTTGTGTAACTTTGGTCATTAAAAGAGAGTCACGTCCGACTGGAAAAGCTGGCACGTGCACCCCTGGCATGGAGCAAGAAGCTTGAGCAAACTTTTGGTTTTCTGTTCCCTGAGAGCTCATCTTTTCCTCATGCGGCTACACGCATGGTGACTTGGTTTGAGGCTGTAGTGTAGGATCCATCTTCTTCTGCCACGCCAGAAGGGTTGCTTTCATCACCATAATATATCCCAGCGCATAGAAAACGGACATGTCTTCTAGGATTTGTCTGAATTCAGTGATACTTTATCACAGTGCTCCTTCCTTGTAACTAGAGAGCAAGCATTGACTGCAGGCTTGGGTGTGACCAGACTGCAACTTTAAGGCTCTTAGTGTTGGATCCAAGCCACTGTGGCAATGTGATGTAGAACACTGATCTCATACACACTCACTCTGCTGGTTTAAATTTGTTCAAAAAAACATGGAAGGTTTGGCATGGTGCTGGCGGGTTTTATGCTACATTAGGCATTGACTCTCTGTGCTAGCCTAACGTTACACTGGATCTGGCATTGTCTATCCTTTGGCAGCCAGTGCAAAGCCAATGTTAAAGCATTAAGCTGGCACAAACTGTGTCAGGAGCTCTGGCTGATTTGATGTACATGTGTGCGCTTTGTTTGGATTGTTTGTTCTGCTGGCGATCCAGTGGTGCAGAGATCCAGAACTGATGACTGGAACTAAGGCATTGATTGCATTTGCTTAAAATGATGTCACATAAGGAAATAAAAAGGGATTGATTAAGATTTTGTATAGCAAATAATAAATTCATAATATTCTAGGAATACATAGAGCTTTTAAAAAGAAAGTGTTTAACTAATGAGAAAACAACTTTTTCATATAGTGTTAGTTTCCTCGTTAACCTTTAATGATGATTCATATGTAAAAGAAACCCAAACTCAAAACACCATGCTATTCTTACATTCCAGATAAAGCCAAGGCTAGAAATAGAATAGGAATTTTTTAATGATAGTATTGTGCAGCTTCTAAGAACAGATAATCGGTAGGCTTTTTTCTTTTTTTTTTCTTCTTTTTTTGTTCTCTTTTTTCTTTTTTTTTCCCCTCTTTTTTTTTTTTTTTTTTTTTTTTAGTGACTAAGTGTTACTGTCCTCATTTTACAGGTAGTTAAACTGGCAGCATAGAAATGTTAAGTGATGTTTCATTATCTCAGAGCTGTAAGGAGAACCCCTACCCTCACAGTCCAGCCATCCTGCTCTAATGTCTACTGAAGTCAATGACAGCTTTAGTGGATTTTGGAACTCATCCTCAACCCCAAGGTCTTCAGACAACTCAAGACTGTGATGCAAGCACTGCCCCATACTGTGCCAGATTCTTACCCAGCGTAACTCACCCAACTCCAGAGGCAATTCATCTGGACTATGTGCCTCGGCAAATTTATTGCCAGAGACTGGGCAAGTTGTAGTTCCTTAGTGCTTAATTTTCCTATAACAGGGTGCTGTATGTATATACCATTAGGACAGTGAAAATGAAATCAGGTGGGAGTCACTTTCTTCTAATACTAAATGTACCCTTTCACTGGGATAAGGAAAACAGTGCTGTCGAGAGAGAGAGAGAGAAACTTCTGCTTCCAAAAAAATGTCTTATTACCTTCAGAAGTTAATTGCTTAGGACTCAGATGTATCTCCTGGTATTCTGCATTTTATTTTTGCTCCTACACTTGATGGATCTGGAATTCTCTTCCGAGCTGCTCACTCAATTTTTGCTTTTTAAAGCTCATTTAAAACCTTTCCTACTTTCCTGTGTCTGTGATTAACACTAATCCACTCTACCCTTTCTTTTCCTACAGCTTTTTACATTCACCCCTTGCTGCAGCCTGCAAGAATTCTAATTGGCATCTGCTCTTATTTTTGGGTTTCCATTTTTTCCTTTCTTCCTGCTCCATTTTCTCTCTTTTGCTATCTGGGCTGCTCTATGCCATCCTGTCATACTTTCTAGCCCAGATCTGCCTAGTGCTGTAAAGGATTTGATGATTTGCTTTATGAAGGACTCTAATAATAGCCACAATCCTGCCCCTTTACAAATCTTCCTTACAATGAAAAAAAAAAAAAATGTTCTGCCCTCCAGAGTGAATTCCATTGAAAACCAAAAGTTCTTGTTAAAAAAAAAAAAAAAAAAAAAAATCCCTCTCTGTTCCTGATGGATTGGAGACATTTTAAAGAAGCAATGTTAAAAGTTATGGGGAATTTGAGCCTAGATCTCAGAGCTCCCTATTAGACAGGGTAACTTCAGCTATTATTTAAAGAAAGCGTTTCAGTTTTCCTCTCTAATACAACAACAAGCTACAGTCTATAACAGGAAAACAAGCCAGCCAGAAAGTCCTTGAGGTTCTCTAGTGACTTCGCTGTTGTCAATCAAATTAACGTGGAAGATGCTCAAACACTGCTACTTTAATGGGCAGAGGGACAAAACTCCTGACACGCTGCAGAGAGGCTTTTGAAAAACAAGCGACTAGATGCCATCTGAACTGGATGAGGCTAACAGAAGCCAGAGCCTAGGACTATAACGGGATGTGATGGATTTCGAGCTTTAACTGCCATTTCAGATGGCCTATGCCAAAACTGCCCCTATTCAGCTGCTGCCTCAGCCTGGCTGCCCAGAGGGGAAGCTTTTCCCCCCGAAGCCAGTGTCTGACGCTCGGTTCCTGGCCGTGCTCAGAAGTAGCTCAGTTAAGAGAACTCTGACAAGCTTGGAGCCATGTTGTGCCTTTGGCCCTCAGAGCCTCAGAAGCCAGGGCTCCCTCCTGCCCTCCCGGCATCTCCTTTGGCAATGCTAGGCACTGCAACTCACGAGCTCTAAAGCGAATTGCTCAGAGCCCTCTCCTCTGTTCTCTGCCTCAGTAAGCAGTACTTTACCATTTACTTTTTTACCATGCTTTACAGAGGCACAGTGTTTACAGACAGACATAATGTTAGACCATTAGGGTAGCCTCCTGTACATCACGGACCATTAAATACTGTTGTCACTTTTCTTTCTGTTTGACTAAAACATGTTTTGTTTTGACAAAAGCATTTCTTGAGTCACCTCCTCGTTTTTCTTCGATATTGTCAGAAGATGGAGAATTCACTTTCCCTTCAATAGCTTGTTCCAGTGGTTACTCACTTTCTCTGTTACCATATAATGCCCAAAATCTAATTCAAATTTTTCTAGCTTTAGCTTCTAGCAACTGCCTCTTGCTATGCCTTTCCCAGTTGTATTAAAGATCCATTTAGTATCAACACAAAGGTACATATCCACTGTAATCAAGCCACAGCTTTTGGCTTTCTGCTCAGGCCACTGTGCTATCGCTGCTGCAGCTACAGCCACCACGGCTAACTTTCCATTAGCACAGTTCTTCAATGCAGAATATAGAAGCCCTTTTGTATACTCCCAAGCCAGCTGCTCTGAATTACTGCAAGGCCAGAGTCATTGTCTCTGGGATGGCAGAGGAGTGGACAAGAATAGCTGGTATTTTCTGCTTCCTCCATGACCATCATCTTGAGTTGCTTTGCCAACCCGACAATGTTCTTTTCTTTGCTTTTTAAATACAAAGCTGTACATACATAAGGAATAAAACGCCCTAATTTATTCTGCAGAAGTGTTCATCAAGTGAGAGACAGGACTCTGGGAAAAGATTAAGAGCTTACATTTTTCATTTGACTTATTTCACATAAAATTTCATAGAGGATAAAATGATGGGAGGCAAAGAAGCAATGATATTTCTGTTTTATCTCTGTCTAAGGACCATAAATCTTTCTGAAGTATCATTAATTATAGCAGCACCATTCACAACGCTGTTGTTAAGGGTCTATCAGCAGTCCCATTATAAACCCCTATTTTCAGGGGTTTATAACTTGGTTAGAAGAATTTCGTTTCAGGCAAAAATTTTGCTGGGGCAATGTCTCCATCTAAGACAATTTTTTAAAAATGTAAACCACAAATTGTTACCTCTTTTGAACTGAGTAAGGGAGAGCCCAGGAACTTTATAGGGGTACAAAGCTAATGCTGTCTTGGCTGACTGTATCTGTACCATTTGAGAATTCATAAGACTGTATTCATAGAAGTTATCTCTTAGATGAATTTAGATTGTTCCTTTAAAATGCAAGTTTCCAATTACTGCAACTGAATTCAAGATCTGGAATATTCCTTTAGTGGCTGTAATCAAATCAGATTTGATTTCTTCTTCAGCAGCAGCCAGTCAAAAAAAAATTTAGCAGACCTGGAAAACAGCTTACATGTTAAGAAAACTTCAGTGTCTTGAGGCAGCTTGCCTTTTTTTGCTGCAGGCGTGACTTACTTACATCAAGAATCAGTGAAGTTAATGGTCACATCCACCAAGGCGAGTATTGGCTTACCAGCAATACAGAGGAATTGCTCTGTCATGGCCAAGCCATGGTGAAATGTTAGAGAGGCATTGAGTTTCTCCAGATGTGTAGTGAAAAATGCTCTTCAATAGGCACTAGTGAGATTGGGAGGGCACAGGGAAGAACGGTTGCTGCTTGGCCTACATAACAACATGACCAGGTGGCCTTTTGTCTGTAGCAACTTGTAGGTTCATCAAGGAAGCCCGAGAGCTCTGCCCAGTTGTGTCCTTGCACGTTAGGAGAGAGCAAGATGCTCAATGAGATGGGATCGACAAAATCATTGTGGCTTTTTTCTAAAGCAATAGATATTAATGAACGCTAACTTCTGGGCAACTTTTTTCCTGCTTTAAAGTAGAAGGAGTAGATGAAAATGTATTTTGCGAAGAGTGTACTGACACCCTCAGGTAATCTCCATCCTCTGTCCTCATCAATAATCTAACACTCTACCTTCCCTGTTACATTACTGTCTGCAGTAATGCAATTCACTTTGGTCCCCTTAGATCCTATTAGAATCTCTCACATTACAAAATTCTTCCAGCTCTGCTCTATAGCGTACTGGGATTGTTTAGTCTTAACTTCTGCTGGCTGTTTTCCTCGACTACAATTCTTTGCCCAGGAATTGACTTTTGTGAATTGCACATTTAAGCTAGCAGTGAGTGTCCTATGGGGTCCCTAAAGCACTCTGATTCTGCTTTGAACACTGTTGAATGTATCTTGTGATAATGAGTTCCACTATCTGAAGTACTTTCTTCTATCAGTTTTGATTGTGTTGTCTTTTAATTTCATTGCATGTGTCCTTTGAAAGGATAAATAGGCATGGGTAAATAGAAGAACCCATTTCTACATATCACTCAATCCCTTACGCACTCTTTTGTATTACATCTTATTTTCCTCCTCTCCAAAGTAAAACAGTCTTAATGTTTTGTTTGTTTGCCTTTTCTAATACGGAAATCTTTCCATACCTCGTAATTTGTTGCTGTTATTTGAGCAGATGTCTTCCTTGAATTCTCTACAGTTATTAATGACAAGACAATCGTACTCTATGATGATATCTAAATAAAGGGCTCAATGTGCAGAAAGAGAGAGGTCTCTTTTGGCTGCTCCGTCAACATCAGGGGCTTAAAGTAGGCAGAAATGGCTCGCTGGCAAGACTCATAAGAACTGCAATAGAAGGTGGAAAAATGCGTAACGCTCCTTTATTTCCTTCATTCTTACTGCCAGAATGACTGTGCAATGCCACTTTGCACCCAGCATAATGCTTCCTAAGTTTAAGGAGAAAACTATTCCTGGCTTCTTAGCCGAAAGTGGATCTCTGACAAACTCAGTGATGTTAGACTTGCTCTCTGATTTCCAGTCTTATCTGATCTAACTGTCTAATCCACACTATTTTTCAGATTCTGAACGTTAGAATATCCACTGTTTGCAAACCCGACTCCTCCCATTTTTCCCACTTTACGTAGTTTTGTAGCATATTTCAATACATTGAAACTCCTGAGGCATGACCCTCAGGAGCACTGCAACAATATGGTATAATTATTGTGATAATTCTCTTAAACCAGTGCAACCTCACTCCTTTGACAGTTACTCCTGGTTTGCAATGATAGAAATAAGAGCAGAATTGAATATTTTGATGATACCAGGTTTCTTCCATAGCAGGCATGTCAGAGGGGCTGGAGGACAGAAAAAGATGAAGCTTATAAATGGAGGACATGATTGCAAAAAACATAACATAATGCAGAGCTGTCATCCAGGCTCTTTTATTGCATGGAACTAAGTATAAGTAGCGTTACAAGAAGATTTACTTTTGTAAAAGCAAAGGAATTCATGCGCTTTCACAGCAGGGAAACTTTATAGCGGTTAAAACCTCAGGTCTATTAAAGTAGCATGCACGTTTTGTGGGTTTGCTTATTAGCAAATGGATTTGTGCTGAAAGTCAGGGTTTCCCCTCGTTGTCCCCCAAATCACTGCATCATTGTTCCTACAGTGCAAATGTAAGACTAAATTATGCACTTCATCATAACGAGAAGGTCCAGATGGATCTCACACTGCTGCAGAAAGGGCTGGACAGGAAAAACACTGCAGCAGCCACCTTCCTTTCCAAGGCTCAGCGGGGCAAAGTGGCAGAAACTCTGCAGACCAGAGGGACAGAGAAGCATCTCTGTGTAGAGTGCATAGCCTTCCAGTCTACCCCAGATTTTCCCTGGTTTACCGGTGAAAAGCACTGAAATTCATCGCTACCTTATCACTTTGGAGCTTTCTACCCTGCCTTGTGCTCCTTTTTCAGGGGTTATAAAGTACTTCTGTTCCAGGGCACTGCACATGGATATTAAATTTTCATCACAAACATGATGCCTTTTTTTATTTCAGCATTTATCTATCTTCTGTTCTTATATGGCCACACTTACCATAATATCTCATACTTCACAATCTTTAACACATTATTTATCCCTCTAAAAAGCATGTATATGAAAGGTACCTGAAAATAAGCAATAAACCATTTTAATACTGTTACCATCTGAGGCTATGGATCTTTGAGAATTTTCTTCTCATTAACTCTGGAATGCTATTCATAACCTTGAGACTGATAATGCATAGAAAATTATTTTATCCAAGTGCAAACGCCTCCTTAGTGTATGTATTAGAGGTCTGCAGTTCAAAAATGAGTCTTTTCCAGGCCCTAAATACAGAATCCTGTATCCTTTGCTCAGACAAAAAAACTTAAGAGTTGTTACAGAACTCACATTAATGAAAATAAGGCCTGCATTTCCAGTCATTTATTTATTTTAAAAGACTGAAATTTATAGATGGATTAAATGTCACTACTAGTAGTGGATACCAGTTTTGTCTGCACTGGCATATTATGTTCTTCAAAAAAAAAAAAATTGAAACCCAAAACATTTTGAGAATGCTTTTTCTTTCCGGATCACTTAGCACTAGCTTTCTAGATCACTCTGCATGATTTTTCTTTGAAATTGTAAAACTAAAATACAGCAAGCCATGGGATGCATATGAGCCACTGCTCTCTTTTACAGGCAATTAAAATTGTCCACTGAGCTTCCTCCCCTCTCTACAGCTGTACTTGTGAATTTGGAAAGAATATTTAAATGCTTAAACCCCCTCACAGTCTGAAGCTGAAATGAATTGCAGTTGCCAAAACAGAAAGTCAGACTATGTTGGTGTTATACGTGACTGTAAATACTCTGAGAACAACTTAGCGGCAAAGAAGTTGGGGAATACCCTTGATGTGGCATAAATTAGAATTTGTCTAGTAATGAAAGCAGAAAGGTAGGCCTGAAAAGACAGTTTCAGATATGACTGTGGTGATGAGTCTCTGAAGATGGGACCATTCAGAATATACCATGTCCACCCTGTGTCTCACTCGCAGAGGACACTAAAACAGGATCCTCAAAGACTCAAAAGGGCCCAGATGCCTAAAACATGATGTAGGTGAAATCCAAGTATGCATCAATAAAGACAACAGAAAGCATTGAAATTCACTGCTTTTTAGCTATTCAGCCCTGGAGCAGCGTAAAACTTGGCTGGTGTCCCCCTTTTGTGAAGGGAAGGCTCCTGGCACCTGTCTGCAGGATGTCCAAGAAATCGCGGGGATACAGACACGTCCGTGCTTCACGCTCCTTTTTGGACGCCTCACAGCAACTCTCTGCTCTCGTGTGGCCTGTGTCGTTCCCTGCTCCATGCCAGGCACTTTAGATTTTGCACGGGCGACCCATCACTCAACACAGCACCCACAATTGTAACTGTCCGTCCTTTGGGAGGCCGAGGGGTCGGAAATTATTCCACTTTCCAGACAGCCCCAGCAGCTCAGGACCACAGGCCCCCGAGGGCCCGAGGAGCTGCCGCCCGGGCTGTGAAGGGGCCCGGGGGAGAGCGCGGCCTTGTGGGATGGGGCAGCGGCCGTTGGCGCGGGGCATTGTGGGAAGGGGCAGGCGCGGCCGCGCAGGGCACTGTGGGAGTGATTGTGGCCGTGAGCCGGCCGGCC
>WAAD01023291.1:14437-39117 GCA_013389945.1 Fregata magnificens | reverse complement strand
CGGGGCGCGGCGGGCCGCAGGCTGGAGGAGAAGCCGCGGTTTGCCCTTCCGGCGCCGCTTCCCGCCCCGCTTCCTTCTCTCAGCCGCCGCCCCGCTCTCCCGGCCCGGGGGTTCTTCCGGGAGGCTGGTCGGGGCCCTGTTGCCGAGCGGGCGGCCGCCCTCCATCTGGAACTCCAGCTCAGGCTGGCTCCTGGGCAACTTCTGCCCCTCCTGTCTGTGCATCCTCCGGCAGCCGGACCCTGTGCCCCCCTGTTGGTGTTAGCAGCCGTGCTCCTTCACAGCTCTTGCTTTCCTGGGGAAAAGGTCTTTTTTTAGAGACGCTGCTTCTTGGGAAGCTGTCTGGTGTGGGAAAAGCACGCTCGAAAAAACAGAGCAAAAGAAATCCCAGAAAACAGCAGCTTGGACGTGGCGTATGCTCCCCTGTGAGTGATGGGGTCTCTGTGAGGGGCAGGAGGTGGCACTGGGTAGCTCTGAAGTACCTGGGTGTTACCTGGCAGGGTTGAGGCCAACAGGTGTGAAAGTGGAAAGTTTTTACATTAATCACGTTAAGACAGTTCCTTGTGCACTTTGCAGAGTTTTCTGCTTATATTCAAGGTGGGAGTCAAGTAAGAGTCTGTATCATTCTCCTGATAACTTTTAAGAAGGACTTGAGGTAGATAGTGCTCTGTTGCTCTGGAGTTGTTGGCTTCATAGGCCCCGGTTGCTGTAATCCAGAGGTTAGGCCTCTTCGCGGGGCGAGTGCTGCCAGAATACTTGCTGTTGAAAGGAAAACCTGAGGGGCCATCCAAAAAATTCAAGTGCAGATCCAGAAAGCGCATACTGCGAAATGTAGCCTGTATTCCTGATTATGTAACCACCCTTGTTCCCAAACTTGTGCAGCTGCTCTGAAATAGAGCTGTGAATTTTTACATGTAGATGGCGAGGGGATCACCCTAATGGTGTTCCTTTGCTGTCTCAACAGCTAGTGTTTGTCTTCATAATACAAAGGTCTGCTTTGTTCCTGGGAAGGAGCAGATGTGCTTTCCTTTTCTGTTCCTACTGCTGTGAGCTATTCTTGTGCCAGGAGAGAGTATAGGGAAGGTGTTCCCCCAGGCTCAGGCTTCCTCAGTTGTGGGGTATTTGTTATTCACCTTGCTCTCAAGGCTACAAATAACAGTGGAAAGAGACAGAACAGGAAATCTCCAACACAGATCTGAGTGCCCCTTTCAGCACATGTGGGTCATTCAGTTATATCCGTGCTATGCTATATAATTTCTCTCAGATAATTCTTTTAATAAGTGTATTTAGTCTGGTTTTGAACCACTTGTTTTGCCTTTTTTTCCCCACTGGAGCCTACTTTGGCATTTCACTCCTGTGATGTTTTGAAAACCTTCCAGCCTAAATTTCCTTCCGGCTAGTTGATGCCCTACTCTTACACAAATGACAACACTGGCCTTTCACTTAAGTAATTTTTTTCCTTCCTTGGTGTGTGCTCTCTTGATGTATTTTTTGGGCACCAGTTCTGTCATTTCACAATTGATCTGTGTCAGCTAGAGAGACCTGGTTCTTTTGGTTGTATTTTGTGTGATAAGCTCACCAGTATTCTGACCATCTTAGGGATGGGTGCTACTCTTCCACTTTCAATTTGCATTGATCAGGATTGGAACTGAATTCAGCATTCCAGATGGGGTCTCACTGTTGCCTTAGGTGATGTCAGGGAAAAAAAGTCCAACGTTCATCCTGCATGTCTTAATATTAGTCTCTTCACAGCTGCACTGCACTTATGCTGTCATTTATTAACACACTCATCATCTTCCCCTCAGCCAGCTTTGAAGGTTAACCCCCCCCAGTGAAAGCAAAAACTAGTGTTAATGCACAGTAAGTGCATCTCATCTCTACTACTGTGGTCCCGCAAACAGGTTTTTCTATATCTTTTTGTTGACCTCTGATGATTTCTGAATTTTAGTTGGAAAAATTTCATGAGAACAGTATGACTTCTTGTGTCAGGGTCATTAAAAATATTAAAAGGCATGGATCCCAGGATATATATAGGAACAGTTTTAATAGTAACCCTCAGCTTGATGCCTTCCAGTTCTGCACGTTATTGATGCTGCCCTTTGGCCAGTTCTGTACCACCTTAGGACTTTCATATTAACTCACATCTTCTGCATCATAAGTAATAATTTCTCATGTGGCACCATATGATATCCTTTGTCCAGAAAATAGGCTTTCAAGAAAATGTCAGGTTTTGCTTGATTGACCTATTTTTAAAAAACACGTGCTGCTGGGCTTTTTTCTTGTCATGTTTTCTTCCATATCTTTATTCTTTACTTTTGCGTATTTAAGTCTTCTGATTGATGAGGTTATAATTTTTCAGATCTCTCTTTCTGCCTCACATGGGCCTTGCGTTTGTTATTTTTCAGCAGATGGTACTATCCTTGTTTTCATAACATAGGTTTTAGTTATGTATAGATCCAGCAAGAAAAATCACATATGTTCAGAACCTGGGCTGAATATGCTTCAGCGTCCCTGTGGCTCCTTGGTCCAGGCCTAGTGCATATTGGGTAACTTCTGTTTCCATCATTTCATTCTTTAAGTTGTTTTTTTGCTCCTGTATTAAGTATCATTAAAACCAAGGCGAAATACTCAGTTGTGTTTGGGACATAGATTTGTTAGTTTTCACATCTTCGTTGGTTTATACTACTTTCAGTTGTTTACTCCTTGTTCGCTTTATTTGTGACTAAAGTCTTGTCCAAATTTCTGATTCCTTTTCCTGTTCTTTTACAATACTCTGCATATTTCTCAACCCTCTTTGAAACCAATCCACTTGTGTCAAAAGTTCTGTCCTCTTTGTTTTTCCCTTGCTTTAGGATACAGATGGGTTTAGTTCCTTTTGACTTAATGAAATTCCAAGATCTTTTCCGATCTGAGTCCACCAGCTCTTTGGTTTATCTCACTGCTAGTTTTCTTTATTTCTGAAAGGCTGCTCTTCTAAAATGGAAAGCCTTAGTTAAAGACCTTATTTGGTTTATCCTGCCATTAATTGAAATTGAATAATTCATGATTGCTCAGACTGAGATTTCATTGTTATTTGGGTTTTTTAGACTAATTTTGGTGCCTACTTCTGCTGCTGGCATTTAGATTGCTCATGTAGCAACAGAATGAAATTCACATTATTCTTGGTGTCATTGCTACATGGAGAATTCACAAATGCGGCAGTGAAGGTAGGTAAAGCTTTAAGCACTAGAATGAATTAATAGCATTGTGGATTACTGCCAGGTAAGGAGACTAAAATGGCATCTCTTCACACTGAGCAGATTATTTTTGCAACTCTAAGTCCAAAATGCTATTCTATCTGGAAGCTTGCACTCAGCAGAAGTTAATACTGTCCATTGCCCTTCATAGGGAACTCTTCTTGTTTTGATGGTAATGGGCAATTAAAGGGGTTTTTCAAGGCCTGCCTTTTTCATTCGTTACGTGTACAGCTACAGTTTTAGGACTGCGTGTAACAAACAAATGCCATAGGGGGTTGTGGATCAGTAGAATTCTGTTCCTTTCCATGAGATGAATTCAGTGATTTCTTTATGGCTATTTGTGATGTCCCAACAATAGGGCTGGCATGCGTTTTCCATCCTCTTGGGAACTGCAGCAGAGAAGTCCAGGGTAACACTGTCCTAGACATTTATCATAGTCGTCCTGGTTGGTTGTAAGATCAGTTATTTGGAGCATTGATATCCCTCTTCCTTAGCTGATTCATAGGTAATACTATTACAGTTTTTTAAAATGGTCCTTCATCCTGCCTGAACAGTTTGCAGTCGGATGAGAGCTTCAGTTTGTCTCCTGAGTGTTATGCAGCTCCATGCATTGCATATTACAAAACAGACTTCATGAACTGCAGGTATACATGTGTCATTCATTTTTGGAGCTGGTTTAAAGTTATGTGAACATGTAGATTTGGTGTTCCAGCCCAGGCAATGAATTGTGCAGTTTGTCTCAACGGTAGCAGAAACACAAGTTTCCACATGTGCTATCTTGCCCCACATGCTGATTTGTAAGAATTTATTTTCTTTTACAGGATAGCCAGAATAAATGGCATCTGTTGTTTGCAGTTTTGCCCTCTCCAATGTCTTCAAACCTCTCACTTCTCATCTCAATAAATAGGCAAATATTGGTTGCCTTCTCTAAGGTGAAGGGCACGAAACCCTGGCTAAAAACGATTGTAAATTCTACAAAAATGTCAAGAAGAAAAGCAAGAACTAAGCTAATATGACTTGTCATATGTAGTTTGGGGGATCTTGCCTTGTATGAATGAAATGTCTCTCTCACTCACTCCTATTCACACTTGAAACTGCACAAGTCTCATACAAGCTGTTTAATGCTTGACAGTCTGTTTCAATTGGGATATCTATTATTCTGGCACTCTTCTTGCAGATTTGAAGCCCTCATTTACATGGAGAGAACCCCCTATTTTTCCCTCCTCGGATATTTATGAGTAGATGCACTATTTTTTAGCGTATACTGTATCTACAATAATCTACCACACATTGGTTTCTGTTATTTCTTTCACCTGAGGTTGTTTTTCTGCTGTTTATGTAGCTTTCTTTTAGATCCAGTTAGTATTTCTCAAGTAAGATGTTCATTTGGGAGTAGGAGATTAACCAAAGCACTTTTAATTCCTGTCACTCTCCTCCTTTGTCTTTGTACCTGGCAATTGAAAGTCTGAACATTTTCTCCAGCAACCTTATGTTGGAAGAGACAACCTCATATTTATTACACTGCGATAAAAAGTGAGCAGTAGAACTGAAGTGAAAGGTGACAATTCTCTGTCTGGGTAATGGAATAAAACCACGTGGCTTGGAGAAAATAGCAAATAGTTTTGCAATGAGTTGTGCACATCCTTGCAGTGAAAACACAAGTAAGACCATCTGATGTTCATCAGAGCTTTAAAAACATACCAACTTCTTCCTACTTAAAGAATAGGAATTGTCCAGAGAAAGTTGAGAGATTAGTGGCAGTATCTGGCCGCCTGATGAGGTTACTTACAAGTAGCAAGTGCAAACTGTTCAGGCAGGAGGCTAATTCCCTGCCTTGAATACCTTCCAAGGTGGCCAAACTTCTCAGATAAAACTTTGTGTGCTGTGTGTCTGATAGTAACGGAGCAACAGTTGCTTTTTCTCATTTAAATATTAGAAGGCAAAGTTAATATAATATTTGCAAATAAACTTGCCCTTTTTGGTGGCTGGACAGAGTATGGATATTGAAGCATGTACATTTACCAGGTTAATTCTCTCTGTGGCTAGGCTAAAATTTGGATGGGTTTTTGTGTCTTGGCATCACATAGACTTCATTGTACGTGACTCTTCATGTAGAACCTGATGTGACCCATGATGATTAACTGTTATATAGTCAGTGCATGCCTTTAACTGTGTTAACCTGGGATTGGAATACCAGGTTTCAGTTTTGGTTGAAGACAATGGGGTATGTTTACTTACAGTATTTCATCCTGATTGTTTTTAAATGGTGACTATTTTTCCTGATCAGTCTGTACAAACAGAATTGCTTTAGAAAAGAGTTTTTTTCGCTCTAATCTGTTATAATCTGACTCTCAGAAATCAACCATTTCAGCCTTGACCATTTCATTTTTATCTTGAAAACAGCTGTTACTTCTTTAACTAACGTTCAATTTGTTTAATGAGTGTGTTACTCTTACAGATAACTTGCCCTGGAGTGCTGCTGAAAGACAAAGAGGAACTTTATCTCAGTGTCTCTGTACTTGGACAGTACAAAAAAACTCAATGTGTCCCTGCAGCGTTTCCACTCTTCTTTCAAGAAAAACTAGTATTTGAAAAGGTAAGATAGTGTCAAGACCTAATACAAGCCAAATAAACCCCATCCCAAACTCCACAAAAACTCCCTGCAAAACCCCTGAGCACAAGTAGTCGTGCTGAGGATGGCACAGCATTATAACTCCTGCTTCTCTTCAGCACAAAGGAGGTGTGTGCCTATATTACCCACAGGGTGACTCAAGAATTATGCATACTGAAGATTATAATGTATGATGAGGCTTTTTAGGTGTTCGTTCATTCTTTTGTGAACTGTCCTTTTTCAGTGTCTGTTTTTCTGGCTTGGAAGGAGCTGAATGTTATTGTTCTAAAAATTATGGCAAGGTGAAGAACAAAGACTGTGAGATATAGGAGAGTCAATTTAGTAGAAAGATAGAATAGCAGCTCAAGCCTTTTTGGTGACATCTTTCTCCCTTTGAGATACTTTTTTCATGATTTGTCACCAGAATTCCCAGGTTGGTACTCTGGCCTTATAATTTATAGTTGTTTATCACATATTCTGAGTCCCTACTAGCTTCATTATTAGTACCACAGGGATAATGAAACACACTATCTTACAGATATGATCTGGCTTCTTGACTACCTATGAATAATAATACTTTGCCCTTTCTAGTTCTTTTCCTTTAAGCATCCCCCAGCACTTTGAAAACCAGACTGAGTAAACATCAGTGATGCTCTGGTGATGTGCGTAAGATACAAACAGTGATAATTTCACCAGCTACTGAAGAGTAAAAAAGACCATAGTTCTTTAAAGGCAAACATACCACAGACTACTTAAGGGAAATGTACTGAATACTGTTTTCGTTATAATTTAGGGGAACTCCAAGACACCAGGATCTATCTGCTTACAAAAGGGGTGAACAAGAAAGCTGAGAAGAGTCTGTCTTCTTACAAATAGCTATTGAATAGGTCTAGATAGTTGTGGAGCACCGGTACTTTGGTATTTTTTAGCATTTGGTACCTTGAACAGCAAAGTGATCTACACCACACTGCTGAGATTTTTGTACAGAATTAGGGGGAAGTCTATTAGCTGCTGAATATCTGGTGCAACATCCTCCCCTATTACTTGCCATCTATTCACATGGGATTCAGGTTAAAAAAAAACGTGAACAGTACTCTGTACGTGAATAGTCACTTCTGTGAAAATGAAGCTTAAAGTATTACTAATATATTAAAGAACATATTCTTCATCTATCAGAATTCTAGTACATTCAGCAATTTATCTTTCTCTCTTGAAATTTTCTCAGACAATACTTATCTCTATGTGTTCAACTCTTCACAATGCCTCCTAATTTAAATATGGAGAGGTAACCCTGAATGGCTAGAAAGCATATGACAAGAACTGCTAGCTTTCAATGAATCTGATCATGTGCCAAATGATAATTTCAGTTTCCTTTCTTTTTTCCAGTGGGGATAGGACTCTTGGCAACCATCTGAAGCAAGGAAGAATATTGATTTTTATTTTTTTTCCTTCTCTTTCCCCAAAGGTCCATCCGATGACTTTGACCGTGCTATTATTATTATTTATTAATTTCCTTTCCAGGCATTTGCTGATGTGGTTGATCCTGGAGACCTTGTGGAGTTACTGGAACGTAGGTTCTGCTTTTTATGTATACTATGTTGTACGCATTAATGTCATGCATGTATGGGCTCTAAAGACTTTTTGGAGGTTTAAAGTATGCGATCATTTTTCTATCAGGAGCCTGTTCTCTGAAAAGCTAGTGGTAACCAGTGTAGTATATCATGTACTAAATAAGTAGGACCCTAGCATTAGTGGGTCTTCAGAATAGAAGACTTGTTGTCAGTGCAGGCAGAGGTTTTTTGCTGTCTTTTGGTTACTAGAAACTTACGCAAAATACTGTTAACTAACAAAATGCCTCTAGAAATGTTTGCTACATGCTTTAGAACAGGAAAAGGGTTAAAAGTCATAATTAACGGAAAATCCATCTGGTTATCCACATAGGTAATGGATTCCTTTATCTGATCATTTATTTGATTAATTTTCAAATAATAGAAGCATAAACCTTTCATTTTTGTAAAATTACTCTTTTCATTTTTTAAGAAAATTATATGTCTTGCCACACGTGGAGCATAATCAATTGTAGTGAGATAACACTGACCCTGAACTCAAACTCCAGCAATATGCTCCCTCATACTGGGAGTTATCTGAAAAAGTGGTGAAGCTTGCATCATCTTCTTTAAAAGCTATCTTCAAAGGACAAACTTGGCAGCGGATAGAACTTCCCAAGTTCTAAGCCACATTTAGAGTTGTCATTTATACGCTGCTAATGCCATTGTGTTCATCTGCGGTATTTATGCAAGCTGTTCTTAATTTTCTCTTATTGTTGGTGTAGTGGAAATAGTGTAGCTATGTACAGTGCTATGAAGCTTAAATCAGTGAGCTGTTTTTCTTGGGTTTTGACTATGAGAATTGCTTTCCATTTCAGTTTTTTTAACTCATGAAAAAAACTTTTTTCCTTTCTAGTTGACACAGCAGTACTTGAACTAATACAGCTTGTTCCTCCAGGTATTGTATCAGTCTCTTCATAAATTATGCAGTTTAATAGGTGAATTTCCATGAGGACATTGCCCATTACAGCACAATCACTTTTTCCAACACACAAACAACATAGAAAGCTCTTCAACAAATAGTCCTCTGAATATAAAATGTTAATAGATAAGAGGATCTCATTCTTGAAAGAGAATAACTACTGAATATTGAAATGTACCATACTCAGGCTTAGGAAAGTGATAATATTTTAAAAATGGAAAATAAACTGAAATCATCCAGTGCACGCTTATTAACTGCATCACAATTCACTTGCAAAGTGGCTGTCTGTGAAATTTCAGAGTGCATAATCTTGTTCTCAGAATGACACTTTTTTTCTTTCCATTTTAATGGTGACCACTGGGAAAACTGTTATCCTCACTATAAGTATTACAGGTCTCTTGGGATATGTGAAGATAATAAATAGCAATTTGTCATACTTCTGTTATTGGTTTGTGTGATTATAAAAATCTATTTTAATGAAATTCAAGTGTTCCCATGAATAATGTAAATCTGCATTTTATTGGAAACAAAGTCAAGTTTTAAACAGGAGTCATTTGGAAACTGTGGTATTAAAAGCACTCTCTGTCACTTGTCCTTAGTACTTTCAAGGAAACGATTGCTTCTCTCAGGTGACTTACCAGGCTGTTTACTCAAAGAAATGTACTGAACGTGGATTTTTGTTGTGGGAGGGTAAAATGTCTTGGATAAGGAATTTAATTTCAGGGATCAGAGATAGGTGTGATACAGCCCAACATAAGCTGACAAGATGACTGCAATAGCACAATTTAAATTTTTTTATAATATACATTCAAGGTTTTCCCCTAAAGAAAATAATTTTTTTCCAGTAGCAAACCAAGATAGTGAGAAAATCTTGAGATAATGATTTTTATGTTGCTTGCGTTTCTTTCTTACTACTATGCGTACTATTACTATTCTGTAATATAGAATGATACAGTTTTTCATAAAGGATTGGCTGCCATTAAAAAAAATACTGGTTTCTTCTGTGGCATGGAAGGGAAAGAAAGAGGAAAACTACTGAAGAATTGCCCAGAGAAAACTTGTCGTGTGTCTCTTAAAGAAGATTGTATTAACTGTTCTATAATTTTTTTTACAATAACAGTGAAACATACCTTCAGAGTAGATTCTGCACATTGCTGCTGCTGAGTTAACTTGATGAGGTTATTTCCTAGTGTGACACGAGTTTTAGAGCCATGTTGTTAATTTTTAAAGAACAAAATTTATCTTAGTTTCAATATGGTCTTGTGTGTGGTGTCTGTACTATATGGCTTTGTCTATTTTCCAATTAAAGTATATATTTTCTTTTTAGTAGGAAAAATTCTAGCTACGTATGAAGAAAATACAAGAGATTTCCTGTTCCCTGACCCTAAGCTTACCTGTGGGCACCATGGTTTAGATCGTGAGATTTTAATGAAGAGGTCCTCTTCTTTTACAGTGAGTGAATATCTGTGGATTGTATTTATGATACAGTGTGTTTCACTGAAGAAACCCCTTGAACTACTTCAAATGAAAAGCGATTACTTCTGACAGATTTTGCCATTTCAGGTGTTGAATGTACAAATCCATAGTTGAACTTTGGTGAAGGTATAATCTTTTTTCAAAATGCTTCAGGAAATTAATGTGAAAAAGTTAGTTTCCACTTGGTTCGCAGTGTGGCACCATGACGTGTCTTCTGTTCAATTTAATCTGTGGTGCAGTTGGTAGTTGAAGGGATGCAAGAGAAGAGGGAGATGTAATATCAACCTCACGGTTCTCAACAGATAAACCATGTAACCCTCCCTCCTCAGTCTCTCTTTGTAGCATTTTGTTTCAGACCATTTTTGGTACTGTTTAGGACAATGACAGTCAGTACAAATTTATAGTGCTATGCCATCTGACCTGTGGGCCTCCCTGAGGTGCAAGATCACCACTAAAATATTAAGTAACTGAAATTTAGCTTAGTGCTGCATGATTGTTTTTCTGTTCCAAAGCCTGTTTCTTAAGGTCTGTTCAGGCCATTCATGCTCATTTGCCTTTTCTACAGTTTCAAAAAAGCTATGATAAATGACAACTAATTGGCAGAATGAGTGCAATGAATTAATGTTAATTTTCTGGAGATACGGGCTCAAGTACATAGTAAATGAAAATGAATTTATCTCGCACTTCCCTTTCATAGAGTTTGATTGCTGAATCTTAGGTGTCAGTGGAATAACTCAGGAAGGCACTTTGAAGATGATGGTGATGATGTGGGAGATGTGTTTTGGAGTTTGTTTGGTTTGTCTTATTTTTGTTAAATTTTACTAGTGGAGTGCAGGATATTTGGATTGGGAAGACAGGGACTCAGTTGCCCTGTCCATTGTGATTGGATTAAAAACACATGGCAGGAGGGAAATGCTGATTAAAGGTCATTGGTATCTTTTAGCTGGTATAATCTACCCTGCAAGGGCAACCTGGAAATTGCCCAGTCACTTGCAATTAGAAGTGCTAATTTGGTGTCAAATGCTGTGTTACATTTGAATCAATTAAAGCTGTGATTTTGTGGTACAAAATGTACAGTTCTGCAGCAGCTTAAACTGTCTCTGCAAAAATAGCCATCATTTTTTGGCCATAGCATCTCTTTGATATGGTTTATCCTATGCATATTAGTGGTGGCTCAAGAAAGGGGGTGGGACTGTATTGCTTTCATATTGCTTATAGAATAGGTACTTTTCTGGTGTTGAGAAAGAATAGATAGGGAGGTGGTAATAAATGCGGTGGTATTAGCAAAATTATTTCAGATTTTTTGTAAATGCAATATAACAAATCTTTGTAGAAGCAGAGCCACTAGAGAAGTTTGGGTTTTTTTGTTGCACTGACTTCTTTAATACAAAAATCATGTATTTTTCTAATAAAGAGAAGGTGCCGTAATTTGTGAGCTCTGAGAAGATGTGATCAGAGTCATTTGGATGTGTAGATGAATGATGACACTGTAGTAACTTTGAAAAGTTGACTGATGTAAGACAGAAATGTACTTCCGTGTCCTTGGGAACAGTGTAAATGAAATCCATCTCTGCCCTGGAATGGGGACTGCAGGAGCACCTGTTGCTCCGTTCCATCTCCATCGCAGACAGAGCAGTTTAAGAAAGGATTTTGACATACTGACCCCATTTTCAGGAATAATAAAGAAGCTGTGTTTGATGGAATTGGAGGGAGGCTCCCATGAAGAACTTATGGTTCCTCTCCTTGCTTGCCAAATGGAATAGCTGTCAGAGGATTTTTAGCTCCAGTAGAAATGCAGTCTCAGATGCCTCCATCTTCTAGTGCTCCCTAATCTTTACTGGCAAGTATCTCCTGCTAACTCTGTCAGCACCAAGCACTGAATGTGAATGCTAAGCAAAAGGGAAAGTGTTAAACAAGGTCTTGAGAACCCTCACATTATTCCTATGCTAGTCAAGCCATGTTCTTCCCACATGAAAAGTTATTTATAGCTAGCTGAGATGTTGAGTATTTTTGACTGACAGCTGTGCTTCAGTGGCACTTTGATTCCCAAAAAATTTGTCTTTTATTAAAAAAAATAAAAGCAGCAACAGCAAGGTTACGGTTGTGGAGTTCAGATAGGCAGTGACAAGCAGTGTCTGATGAACACTGCTAATCTGCCAGTTGGAAGGAATCCCAAGTTGAGAGGATCAGAACTCCTCCAGAAATCTGGCACTTGGCTGATAATGTCTCTGGCTAAATGTCTTATGAGGCTTAGAAACACAATACACACACAAGACGTGCCTCAAGTTATCTCTCCTGGTCCAGTGTTGCCCAGCTGAGGCTTTTGCTGGCTCTTCTGTATTTCTCTGCAACCCTTGCCTTTCAGAATTTGTTTAAGCCTTGACTAGTGGTGACTTCTTACAGACGTTCTTATCTCCATTCCCCACCCTCATGCAGCATTTGCCATGTTACTTAAAACAGTTTCTTTTTAGTTATGCTATCTTTCATTAGCATACCAATACAAGACCTTCTGTTATATTCATATATACTTTTTTAAACTACAGACTTGTACTCATGCTCCTTACAGTCAAAAGCACATATTAGGCTTGTTTTCTAACTTGGGTTCTTCTAATTATGAACCACCTTTACAGTTTTTCTGTGATCAAATTAATATTATGTCCCTATCACTTCTGTTTAATGACTGGTACAGAAGGACTGACGAGCCTGTTCAGGGCTGCAGACACCACGAAGCCGGAGGCAGAGGAATAGATCCCAAAAACTTTCTGGCTGGATTTTCATTTACAGACATGTTTGGGGCTATGCGGCAGTCTTTACATAATACTATATTGAATATCCTTCAGCAGTCCCTAGTTTGGGAACTGCAGAAAACAGAACTACTCTGATTGCTTTTGGCCTATAAGTTACTTTTGACGTATCCATACCTATGTATCCATACCTATGTATGCGAGTGGCATCCCATATTCCGTTTCCACAAACCATTTCTCTGAAGAAACCATGGGTTTGTGTGATTCTTTTAGCTCTGAGCATTTAACAATTCTGTAATCATTCTCAGCCTCTGTAAGAGCAGTAGGTGCTCTGTTGTTGCTTTTTATAGAAGACTTACTAATTCTGATGTGTCCTTTTTTAAATTGTTGATAGCACTTGACAATTCATTAGTAATAAAAATGAGTTGATTAAAGACGGTCAGCTTTAAAATCTCTTTTATATGCCATAACTTGACTTGATGGAATCCTGGACTCTGTTAATTGCTATGACTGAGCTTTCGTGGCATTTTTGTCATTTCATTTCCATAATCGAACCCAGGGCCAGGTCATATTCCCTTATGGGAAATCAGTTTCTGTTTAGGCAGGTGGTAGAGAATAGTTTTGTTCCGCAGTAGACTTCGCTCATGAAGTTCCTGGTAATTGTGGGGCAGAGTCACAAACAGACCAGCTCCTTTTCGTTTCCCAGTGATTTTGTGTGTTCACGTGCACAAATGCCCATGCACACAGATGCCTCAGGGCAGCAAACTCTGTCCGTGTTGAAAGAAGAGAGGGTAGAAAGCTTTAAGGATGCTTGATTCTCTCTGCTTCTACAGAGCTGTATAGGATGCACATAGATGATTCCCACTTGTTTATAGCCTGTGTGGCCTTTAGTTCTTTTATGCCTTTTTTAATGTTGCTGTTTTGGGAAATAACGCTTGTGTGTCATAATCTCTGCCATTTACACCCAGTAAATTTTGTATACGTTGGCCAATTCTAGATAAATTTAACAGAGCTCTCAAAGGTATTATGTTTCTAGACACGGCTGAAGTAAAAGAAGATGAGTTGAACAGGAACTGTTAGCCATGTAAAGATGGAGGGACCTGCTGGCCATTAGTACATGTGTGCTGGTTGACCAGGAGGCCCAGCTGGACCCCACTGACTCCAGATTGGTCAAACTAGGGCTGCCTCTTGCCAGCCACATGTGTAAGAGGGGATTGAGAGGAAGTGGAACCTAGTTATAGAACATGGGAGACAATCCACAGAAATTGGACTTTGCTGTAATGGTTACAGAACAAAGGGGATTCTTAATTGATACTGTTACAAATAAATAGTTACTTTCAGTGTAATTGACTAATTTTCAAAGTGTTTTTACAAAAAAGGTTGCGCAGTTGAGACTATTTATAAATAAGTTTCCAAAGTTAGCCTTAGTGAAACTTCTAGAGCATGACTGGAATGTTTATTGACGCTATATAGCATGGCATGAAAAATCTTTTAAAAATGCTTTTGACAAAGAAATGTATTGAAATAAAAGTCAGACCTTAATTGTTGTACGAAAGCAATATAATCATCTGTAATTGAATTGTCAGAAATGCAAATGTTAGCATCTTGACATTTACCATTGCTGTTCTGTCTTTTCTAATTATCTTTATTAAAGGCAGAAATTAACGAAGGAAATGGCTGAAAATTAGGAATGGTTTGTTACATGAGGTGACATTTACTTCTTTGATACCCTTTATCTTGAGTTGGAGCTTTATGTTCAATTATTGTCTCTTCTAGGGAATTGCACCAAAATTGAGATTTTCTACAAGCTCCCTTATTACAGAAAGTCTGTTAAGCTCAGGAAGGAGTCACATACAGGTTAGCATAATTTAATTGTTTGCAATTTAATTTCTAGATTTAATATTGATAGCCTTCGTTCCAACTTTTGCATGTGCTGCTCACTTCAAACTTTTCTCATTCTTTTGTTGTGGTTAAAGCAGTTGTCATGGGTGCTTGACAACTTGATTAAATTTTTAATCAAATATGAGTAAAGAGTGGGTTTGGTGCATGACAGTAAATGCTGAGAGTTCCTTGAATCTGAAACAATTATCAGCTGCGATGTTCTATGATCAGCTGAAGTGTCAATCCCTGGTGTATTTGTAGGTGGGAAGATGCCTTCTCACCATTTCTTACTGACACTTAAGGTGGGACAATGAAAGCTAGGTGAAGTCAGAGAAGGTACATTATCAAACCAACCAATTAATTTAATTGTTTTCCATAACAATATCAGTAACAGTAATGGAAATGAAGACTTCTGTTGAAAAGGCTGTCACCAATACTAATCTGGAAAAGTTGCTTCTGCAAAACGAGCAAAGTTGCAATAGCTGAAGATACAGGAAAAAAAAACCCTCTCTGATGTGTTTGTTCATTTAGTAGCACTCTTCTCTGGCCTCACGGATTGGAATTTTTGTTGGGTTTCCTGGCACAAGCTGTCACAAAGTTACTCTTACATCCTCCTTTTTTTGCTAGATTATTGAAAAATGGTGCAGCATCATTAAAATGGAATGGTTGTCAGGAAGGCTTATGCGCAAAGAGAGTTAGGTAACTTTGACCTGTTTGTGGCATTGCTAATTAGTTCACTGAGAATCTTCTTCCAAATTTAGCAAAAGAAATGTATTGAGACACTTAGGTAAAGAATAAAAAAAAAATCAGTGGAAATTGTCATTGTGAGAAAACCTAACTTCACCGAAGGTGACTTCAATAAGGGCAGTTTGATTTAAAATTAAAAATGTCCTTAAAAGTATTTAATGTGTTCTGAATGGCATATCAAATTTGCGTGTGTTGTAGTGAAGGTCTAGTTTCATGATTGGTGTAAGCCGGAAGAAGCACAGCCTACTTCTGGTGAAATAGAAATTAGTCTTAGAGAATTAGGTCTGGGTTTTTTTGGGCCAGTTCCATACTCTGTCTCACTACAAGCTGCACAAGTGCTAGTACAGGCCTGAGAAAGACAGTGCCCTGAACAGTCTGTGTGATGCCAGATTCAAACTATGTTGATGCAAAATAAACACACAACCTCAGCCTCATTCGTTGTTGGGTGTAGAGGGAAAGGCTTGAAGGCAAGCTGGACATTTTATTTCTGGGTTCCTCTGAACTGAAGTAGTATGTGCAACATTCAGATTTAAGAGTAGTGTCAACTTCCTCAAGCTTAAAAAAGAATTTCTAACAGGAAGAAAAGTCTTGCTATACCATTATTTTTGATCTTTTATAACGTGATTTTGGGCCAAATTTGACCAAAGAGCCTAATTATCCATACTGCGATATTCAAAGTTAAAACATGCTGCTGACTAAGTAGCCTGATAAGAGTTGTATAATCTGGAGTGCCTTGACCTATAAAGCTTGTAGAGTAATTCAATGCTCATTTAATGCCAGGAATTACACAGGAATGATAATATATTTCAAACAAAACTTCAGTGTTGGAAACAGTTTCCCAGCATTTGAAATTGGTCACTGAAGAAGTTAATGGTTATTTGGAGGGGGTGTCAGTCCTGATTGTTAGGTAGGCTTTGCTGGTAACAACGACGAAAACAACAGCACCACCCCCATCCTATATTGTGGGAAGGGAGGTGGTGAGGTTGGTTGTTCCTCCACTTTCCTTTATTCTGCTGTATGTAGATATTTTAAAAGCAGTATCACTCAGAGATAGACACTTAAGGCAATATTTGATAATGGTGTGATTTTTATAAATTTTTAGCTACAAAATCCATATTTTGGCTGTCAAGTGCCAGTTTTACAAATAAACAGCTGCTTTGCCTCTTCTTTTGCAAACGTATTTGCATGATTTGAGAGGATCTTTGGAAAATGCTCTTTAAAGTTTTGAGCGTTTTTTGCGGGGGGGAGCATGGGGGTTTTTCTACTAAATGTAGCTTCTTGATTATAACTGTTTAAAGAACTAGTAAATTCACCATGATCCCAGAAAAAATGAATATCAGAGAATGTAATTACACTTTTTATGAGGCTTTAGGCAACTCTGAATATAATTTAAACTATTAAACAGGCTTCTATTTTAATTTATGTATTTTATTTTAAAGGATAAGAATTCTAAAAGGTTAAAAAAAAGTTTAAAGAGATGAAAAAATGCTTCAAGTTTGTGTATGTCCAATCCAGGTAAAGTTTGTGTTAAACAAACTTGTGACAAAATTCAATTTAACTTTTACAGTCTGTACACTAACTATGTAAGAAAGTTAATTGGGTAAGTATGAGACACTTAATCTTAACATCTAACATGTAGTAATGTGTGTTTTAACCTCCTTCTGGTTTCAGAGAAAATGGTAAATCTGTTGTTGGTTTTTAAATTGCTGTTTGATTATAGTTTTGTGAGGGGAACATCAGCTGACATGGCATTTATTTCTGTTAAAATTATTAGTTCCCTGTTTGCATTATTTTCCGTGATCTTTGCTCTGCATGCTGTCAAACCAGATAATTTCTCTTTTTCACTTTAGGGTGATTTGAACTGGGTACATCACTCAACCCCAAACGGAAAATTGCAAACAAAGTTACCAAAGAAAAATACTCTTTCACCTGAGAAAAGCAGGCACAGCTTAGCAACAAAGAACTACGAGCAGCCTACAATAGCTTCTAAATCACGTTCTCCATCTCCATACACAAAAAGACGAATGTGTGAGCTATCAGAAGAAGCCAGGCAACGACTGGCCCATTTAAACCTTGGCCCTTATGAATTCAGAAGAGAAACTGATAAACCTCCATTTGTAGTTAGACGGGTTTGTATTCTCTCCAAAGTGCTTCCAGCTTAAGCTCAGATCAAATATTGTTCTTTCACTAAATACTGCTCCAAAAATTCATTCAGCTCTTAGTTTAGATGAATAATTTTTCTCTCCTTAACAGTCTGTCACATAGCGATTTAAATGTAAAATTAACTAAAATAAAATTTCTTTTATCTGCGTTAGTAACAGACAAAGATCAAATTCTTTCATGAATATCTTGGTTAAAATCTCTGAGGCCCCATTTCTTTTCTTGCAGCGCACTAGACAGGATAATAGGTGTATAAATTCAGCTTGGAAGTAATTGATATTAGTATTAAAAATTCCTGAGTAAGACTTTAAGGAAAGAGTGTCTAGTCACATTATGAACACTTACACTTCCTCTCTTTCAACTTTTTTTATGTTGGCATCCTATGATCTTTGAAACACTTCCTTTGCTCAGAGCTACGTCTCTAACACTGAATTAGAGTTCATAACCAACCTGACGTTAGCACCCACATAAGGACTTTTTGCTAACCGTACGTGAAAAATTGTTCTGAAATTAGGTGCTTATTTAAAGAAACTGTCTTTAAGTGCTTTAATATAAAGGGGCCAGATTTCCCAGCCTCCTGGAGGATCATATTCTCATTTTTTTTTTCCTCTTTAGTTTTCTTATGATAGAATCATAGAATCATTAAGGTTGGAAAAGACCTCTAAGATCATCAAGTCCAACCATCAACTAACACCACCATGACTCCTAAACTAGGCCCTGGAGTGCCACGTCTACACCTTTTTTGAACGCCTCCAGGGTTGACGACTCCACCACCTCTCTGGGCAGCCTGTTCCAATGCCTAACCACTCTTTCAGTAAAGAAATTCTTCCTGATGTCCAATCTAAACCTCCCCTGACGCAACTTCAGGCCATTTCCTCTCGTCCTATCGCTAGTTTCTTGGGAGAAGAGTCCAACACTCACTTCACTACAACCTCCCTTCAGGTAGTTGTAGAGAGCGATAAGGTCTCCCCTCAGCCTCCTCTTCTCCAAGCTAAACAGCCCCAGTTCTCTCAGCCGCTCCTCATAAGACTTGTTTTCTAGACCCTTCACCAGCCTCGTTGCCCTTCTCTGGACACGCTCCAGCACCTCAGTGTCCTTCTTGTACTGAGGGGCCCAAAACTGAACACAGTACTCGAGGTGCGGCCTCACCAGTGCCGAGTACAGGGGCACGATCACTTCCTTACTCCTGCTGGTCACACTATTCCTGATACAAGCCAGGATGCTGTTGGCTTTCTTGGCCACCTGGGCACACTGCCGGCTCATGTTCAGCCGGCTGTCGACCAGCACCCCCAGGTCCTTTTCTGCCGGGCAGCTCTCCAGCCACTCTTCCCCAAGCCTGTAGCGTTGCATGGGGTTGTTGTGACCAAAGTGCAGGACCCGGCACTTGGCCTTGTTAAACCTCATACAGTTGGCCTCGGCCCATCGATCCAGCCTATCCAGATCCCTCTGCAGGGCCTTCCTTCCCTCGAGCAGATCGACACTCCCACCCAGCTTGGTGTCATCTGCAAACTTGCTGAGGGTGCACTCAATCCCCTCATCCAGATCATTGATGAAAACATTGAACAAAACCGGCCCCAGAACCGAGCCCTGGGGAACACCGCTCGTGACCAGCCGCCAACTGGATTTCACTCCATTCACCACCACTCTCTGGGCTCGGCCATCCAGCCAGTTTTTTACCCAGCAAAGTGTATGCCCATCCAAGCCGTGAGCTGCCAGCTTCTCCAGGAGAATGCCGTGGGAGACCGTGTCAAAGGCCTTACTAAAGTCCAGGTAGACAACATCCACAGCCTTGCCCTCATCTACTAGGCGGGTCACCCGGTCATAGAAGGAGATCAGGTTGGTCAGGCAGGACCTGCCTTTCATGAAGCCATGCTGGCTGGGCCTGATCCACAGGTTGTCCCGCACCTGCCCGGTGAGCTCACTCAAGATGAGCCGCTCCATGATCTTCCCGGGCACCGAGGTCAGGCTGACTGGCCTGTAGTTCCCCGGCTCCTCCTTCCGGCCCTTCTTGTAGATGGGCGTCACATTGGCTAGCTTACAACAATCCTTTATTTTTAGAATACCACTTTGAACTTGTAGGGGCACAGATGGGATTGTTCTGATTCTGTGCTCTGACATTATGATTTCGCTATAATTCTGGAGACTTGTCACAGCCATTGAGATAATATAGTGTTTAATTAGTTTGCTTCTCACTTTATTTAATTTTTTCTAGTTTATGTACAAATGAATTAATAATATCTTGTCAAATTTTAGAATTCTTTTCCAAGTTTTATTCTACATATAGGTACCTTTTGGAAATTCAGATTAGCGTTAATAAGCCATTAATCATTCATCAACCTACCGTTTATCTCTCAGATATTTTTCTTTTAACTACTTTTAATCGATTCTTCTGGTTTTTGATCTATGGGTGAGGTTCACAGTTTAATTATAGCGTCTTTAAACACTTGATTATTGATTTTGATTGCTTGGTTATGTATGTACAAAAAAGGAAAAAGCTTGTCTCTTAATGTACTATATCCTGACTGTCATGGCCTTTCTAGAATGAGAATGCTCCTTTTAGGGCATCTTTACTGCTGAGGACTCTTTTGGCCTGGAGATTTTGTGTTACATGAAGATTAAAATTATATTATGTTAAATGTAACCTTTTTAATTAGGAAGACATTCAGGTTTCTCTTGGTGAGATCTGAACTATTTGAGATAAATATGAGATACCAAGAATTGTTAAAAAAAGCCTGCAGGCATTATAGATGAAGGAGAAACTATCTGCATTTTTTTTCTTTGAACAATATGATATTCAGAGTTTTCTAGACCTTTCTAGTACTGTTTTTGTTTATGCACAGTAATGCTCATAATACACGAGTGAAGTGTTGTGAAAATAGTTTTAAATAGTATTTAAATAAGAATAAAATATTTCAGAATGGACTAGATGTGATCTTATGAACGAAAACAGAAAAAATACAAATTGATACATTTGATACTGATCATTTTAACAGTATTTTTGCTTCAGGTTGAACAATCATGTTCTGGTATTAAACTTCATACTTGGTGTCCCACACGAGAAAGCACAGTGGAAGCCTGGACCAAGGTAGACCATGGTCAGTATTTTCTACTATGTATCTCATTAATGCTTTTGTTTTCTGCAGTAGTTTGGTGAGGTTATTTTGTTTTGGGGTTTTTGTTTTGGTTTTTTATTTATTAAAAAAAAGTCGGTCTATAATGGAGAAAAAGCTGTTCATTCTTCCTAGGAATAGGAGGAATACTGAATAAGCTACTGCTGCAAAAGGTGGTTTTGAATAGTTCTTTACCTCATGAAACTTGGAACATAGTTCTACATGATAGGAAAGTAGGAGTAGAAAATACCAAAGCCCAGGCGAGTGCTGTTTCACTCCACTTGTTTTGATGAGTTGGATAGTGGAGCAAATCTGCACCACAGTCTGTGGGTGTGTTGATCAGACTTGGAGTATTGATCATTTTGAAGTTCAAGGGCTCTGTTTCTTCAAAAATGAATAATGTTTATTTCAGCAGTATTTGTGAGTAGTGGATCAGTGACTTATCATTATTAATCAGCATCCAGGATGTGCTCAAATATCTGCTTCGACGTTCATTGATATCAATAAGTGAGGGTTTAATAAAAGGCGTGGGACCAGAAATTTAAGGAAGTACCCTAAAACTTGATTTTATTGCATGTGTCTAGCAATATGAGGATTTTAATGAGTCTCATCAGTATTTGTTTGTTATGTGTGCTCTGCCTCATTTTTATTGCGCCTCCTCACTAATTATAAATTGTTATATAGCAGAACTTGTTATTTTACATTTGTTCTTTGTAGTAGCACTGGGTGCAGGAGTTTAAAGGTTTCACATTCCCTTTGGGGTCATACTTACCAATCTGTAGCAGCTGGATAATGTAACAGACCTATTATCATCTGATACCATTGCATACTTATGAAATGAGGTGATGGTTTGTGGCCAGTGGTTAGGAGACTGAAATCTACCTCACTATTAATATCCAGAGGATTCACTGGTCACCTGCCTGTGTCTTGAGGCTTAACTGTAACTTCTGAAAAAAACAGATTCCTGGGATTAGAACTCTTAATACTGACAGTACAGTTTAGTCCTTTTTTGCTTTTGTGCAGGTAGCTAATAGAGGGGTGTCTTTACATTGCTGTGCAGGATAGAAGTACCTCTTTGGGCTTGGGACACAGTTTAAGGGTTGTTCAATACAGGCTGATATAACCGATCAAGAAGCCAGACATAATTTAATGTCAGTCCCTCAGGGCTGAGGTGCGTATTGACATTGGTGAAACATCCTAACCCGATGTGGACCTAATAGTTTCCCCACCTCCTACATTTCCATGGGCTTTGTACTTGTGTTTGTGTGTCAGTGGTGAGGGAAGGAATGAAGAGGTGATAGAGGGAGGGAGAGGTGGTCATTGGGAAGCTTGTTCAGAAAAGATTAGTAAGGTAGTGTAATGTACGTAAGAATTTTTGGGAATGGTAGAGCTTGTTTTTATATTGATTTAGGCAATTAATAGCTTAACAAAATGTGCCACTACTGTCTATGCAGAAGACGGTGCTTACACTGATTCATTGTTATAAACATTGTATTCCATTAAATGTGAAGTCATTGTTTTCAGCTAAAGAAAGTGATTTCCTGAAACATTCTGAGGACACTGTTTAGAATTTCACAATGTATAATAATAAATTGCTTTAGTACTGTTTGGGAGGAGAGGTAAGCTATTTTGTAAAAGATTTCATAAACTTCAGGACATTCAGATTTTCTTTTGAATTTCTTCTGGGATGCACCTTTTTTCTTTCTCCAGATCCTTCTCTTCTCGGCAGCTACAGACCCAAGAAAGCCAAAGTGAGTACTTTGAAGTGCTGTTGTTTACAAATTGTTTTTTTGGGAAGCTCTGAGTGAGAAGGATTGTCCTGTGTGGGTATTTTTGAAACTTTACTATAGTATCAAAAGCAAGAAAAGGCACATTTTAAATCTTATCTAACACGGTTTAGGCCTGATGACAGATTACTTACACATAGAAATGTGAAACTTAACACTCTATAAGATATTCATGCCTGTAGGTACAGAACTTGCTGCTTCTTGGCATTAAGGCTTGTGACAAGGCTATAGAAGAACCTTTAAAGGCAGTTTGCATTTGCCTTCCCAGTCATTCTGAGAGCATGCTTCATTCCAAAACTCTATGCAAAGGTAGCACTGGTACAACTGGCAAGGCACTGTTCTGTTATTTCACATCCTTGCTTTTTCAGATTTTAGTTGCTTTGTGTATTCAATAGATCTGAAGATTAATGTCAGGGTTCCCTTGGTTTTTGGTGTTTTTTATTCTTTCCATCCTCGTTTAGTTGTTTTTGCCTGTGTTCCTGAAGTACTGCAGAAATTGTGGATTTAGGCATTTAATTACATGTGCCCCCTTAGTTTTCCTAATGGCTGGGAAAACTGATGAAAACAGGGAGGAGGAAAGAAGGGGAATTAAAAGGATAAACCTTGATATGTGTTAAGCGCACTTTTGTCAGATTCTAAACTTCTATTACCAAGGACTGCAGTTTTGTGTACCATGTAAGTCTAATATATTGTGCCACTTCTGGATTGTTCCATGGCTGTGAATGAGAAACTGTAAAGAAGATAGAGAATTTCTACTAAATATGCTAAATATGTCATTGGGTTTTTGTGGGTTTTTTTAATCATGGCTATTTTAAGGTTGTGTTATGCCCCCCCATCCCTCTGCCCCCCAATGGGAAAGTAGATTTTCGGAGCAGTCCTTGTTTGGAGAATGCAGATAGCTGAGCTACAGGTTAATTCATCGTGTTCTCGATGCCTCTAATCACTTGTAATTCTCACAAAATCAGGGCTGAAGAGAATGTATTTTTTTCTTGCCAGAAATATAATATAGCTTTGTTTAAGAGGAGCTGTTTCCCAAAGCTGAGGGAAAAAACCCTGCAACCTGGAAAGAGCTAATGAATAACCTGATTATTGTTGGTCTGGTTTTGTTGTGTTTTTTTGGGTTTTCCCTCAGCTTTGGGAAACAGCTCCTGTAAATTCCCCATTCCAGGTAAAAGGGGGTAACCCATGGAGACATTTTAGTGGTATGTTCCAGGTTAAGAGGAACTATGAAAGGAGTAGCTAGTATAGTGAAGAGCAAGTAGAAGATGAGTAGATGGGCCTGAGTTTTCTCTTGAGGAACAGCAAATAATGAGGAAAAGAAAGTCTAAGAACAAGGGTTCCCACACTGAGGAGAGGTCTGAGGTTTGT
Organism: Fregata magnificens; assembly: GCA_013389945.1. Lineage (NCBI taxonomy): Eukaryota > Metazoa > Chordata > Aves > Suliformes > Fregatidae > Fregata > Fregata magnificens. Next base: position 15,471 of record WAAD01023291.1, on the reverse strand, counting down.
GTTGTTTAGACTGTCAGGCATCATTCGGAATCTGTGAGATTCCTGGGAGGGGTAAGCCCTTACGTTGTGCAGTCAGAAAAGGTGTTAATAGGCCTGTTACACTAGACTTTTCCATAAGATGGTGTGTTAGATACCAACAGAGTCCTTTGACACTTGTTGATTTAATTTAAACCAGGGCTCTTTCTATGAAATGAGGGTCCTTGTTCTTTCCCCAGCAGGCAGATATTCCTGCATGAATGTGCAACCTTTAACCTTTTGATTTGAAAAATAAAACCATGAAAACTGTACATCTTGATATTCATAACAAATTTTAGCAAGGTTTGGTGTTTTTTTTTTTTTACAGGCAAAATCTACTCATGGAAAAGACTTTGATAGTTCTGATGTTTGCCGTGAGGATGTGATTGCAGATCCACACAGACAGTCCCATTCCGCTTCATTAGAGCGTTCAGCACCTCCAGCATTTCAGAAGCATCCTCTAAGTTCTGTGCTAAATCGATCTTCTCTAAGGGAAAGGTAGTGACTTGGTTTTGTTTGTGAAATTCTGGAATTATTAACATGAGCATGACTATGGTTTGCATGTTTGGAGGTGTACAGACTGAAGAGACTGCAAAATCTTCCCCCAACAACTGTGCTGCTGTTTGACTTTTCCGCAGGTGCTGTGTTTGCCATCGCCTCTCTGCTTAGTGAATACAATCCTAATAATATGTCAATGAAAAGGTCCTTTGACATCTCTGTTGCTAACCTTCTCTGAAACAATGAAGCTCCAGATTTCAGGCTGCCAATGTCTGTCTAAAACAGAGAATACTTAAATAAATGAATAATCACTGTTTCAGAGGTGATTAGAATCTCAGGAATGTAAATATAGATACATGTCAAGTAGGCTTTAGGGGAGGTACTTGGAAACCTTTTTTCCTTCTGACTGTTGTTCAGCCTAGTGTTTGTAAGCACGTACTTGCGGCAGCTATTCTGTAGTCAGATGTGTGACTAGTGTGTGTAACATGCTTGGGCTAGCTTTAATCTAGTCAGTGTATTAT
>WAAD01023290.1:87552-97987 GCA_013389945.1 Fregata magnificens | reverse complement strand
AAGCAGGGGGGTTGGATGAGTTGATCTCCAGAGGTGCCTTCCAACCTCAACCGTTCTGATTGTGTGATTCTGTGATTTTAAGTGAGTTTTCAAAAGTCGTTTTGCACTCTCCTCATCTCAGTCTAGCTTCCTGCCCCTGCTTTGCACCAGTATAAAAGCTTTTGCTTCTTAAACCAAGTCAACAGTCTAATCCAGGTTATGACCTGGCCAAAAGTTAGTTTTAAAACACCAAGCAGCTCCCCAGCTCCAGCTGGCTACACAAACTACAAAGAAGAGAGCTTTATTCAGGCAGCAACGACACTGCTATATTGTAATGGTTTCACATGATAGCTAAACTTTAACGTCTCAAGTACATGTTTGGATGCTGGAGAAGTTCATGGTCCTTACTTTACAAAACAAGACAAATGTGATAGTGATGAAACAGAATGCATTATAAAAAATGGCATATTTTGCAAATAGCTTCTTTCCATCTTCATACTGAGACCTCTAGAAACAGATTTTTCAGTTTGGCAGTGAGAGAAAGATGGTCTGGCAAGGGCTGACAAACAAAATTTATTTTCTGTATTGGAAAATTTTTATTTCAATCTCAACATGTGACCCTATCCCCCAGAATTCTTTATACAGACCTTTTCTTTATTAAGCCCCTATTTAAGTCCTTTTTGAAGTCTCAATAATATATTAGTCAAATTCAGATCAGTAATGCTCTTTGAAGACTGAAAGTTGAAATACTTCACTGAACTACAATTCTATTTTAGAACATGCAATACTCCAAATAATATGTCCAAGAAAATAAGTTACATGTGAGCAATACCAGAGAAAGTTAACCTTCTGACAAACAGAAAAGTTTCATTCACAGACTAGATTAAAGACAATTAAAAACTTCTATGTCAACATCCAAATCCACGGAGGGCGAATTTATCATCATCACAAGAGCCCATTGCCAGGAAGAGAAAAGCCTGTATTAAAGCTTCCAGACAAATACAACTTCCTACAGAGAAGCCTAGGCTGCAGAACTCCTTTCAGTAAGTTTATGCTATTTAACATATTTAACAGGTGTCTTCCATTTTGAACAGTAAAATAGGATTGTGGAGCCAGCTGAATACAAGCCATTATTAATCACCAACATCTCTTATCCAAAGAGCCTAGTTTTAAAAAAATCTACAGCTATGAACTGCATTTTGTCTTAACTGTAATTTCTTAATTTTTGCAGAAGACAAAAAGCTTAAGCCATTGTCTACTACATTAGATTTTTATTACCAGCTGACAGGTCGAAGACAAAGCAAACAATGTTTTTTAAGATTTGCCATTTAGTTGCTAGAGCCAGTAAAACTCCAGACACTGGCATGAAAACATGTCCAATACACAATAAGAATGGCAGCCTGTAAAAATTATCAGTTTGAACTGGCTTCAAAATAGCAAACTTCAGTTCTTCATGAAAACAAAATTTCTGTGACTGTTTTTCAGAAAGTAAGAAAGAGGGGAGGAATGCATTATCTCTGTCACTATATGGTATTAGTGTACCAGGCACAATCCAGAGGTAGAGCGGTATGGTCCTTTGCCTAAAACCTTTGACTTACGGTATTTAAACACCGTATTAGAAAATTGAGCATGACATTATAAATACCATGATTCTTCTCTTGAGATTGCGATGGATGCAGTGGTCACCCAAATGATTGTAGTAAGAAAAACATACAATGTCTATCACCCATTTCATATATGTCACACGATTTATTAAAGGAATTGGCAACATGTTAACAATTTGACAGGTTATGACTCTCTCTGCACCTATGTAAAAAAAGCGTAGTTACCCACTGCTAAAATTAGACAAAGTAACTGTTCTGCCTGTAACACATTAGCACAGTCCCTTATGAGCTAAGTAAGAGTAATTTGTTCAAGGTCCAGTGATAAAGTGAGAGAAGAATTAGACTCATTCTGAAGGAGATGAACACTTAAAAAGTGTAAAAACTGAAATGTCTGGCCTGCGAGTGAAAATACATGCACAGACATCCATTTCAAATTATAAGTCAATACAGTAACAATAACACACAGGCAACACTAGACAACAATACCACACAAATGAAAGAACTTGTCTCCACTTCCCTTGCTGTTTGGCCACTTATTGTAATACCCATTTTCCTGCCTATTTTGGCAAAAGCATTTGTGAACCAGATCAGAGCCAGCAACCAGAAAGAGGCTATTTTTCAGCTAGGCTTCTTCTCCAGTCCAGTGACAACCTGGTACTCCGAGGTGGCCCCCCAGAGGGTAAACCAAAAAAAAAATGGAACCATTGTAAAGGGGTGGAAATAAGAAGGCAGGAGAGTTGGGTCACATTGATCCTGACTGAAATCAGCTTAACCAGTGATGGAACTGCAACCTTTGACCAGATACTTGAATTATAAACCACCAAAGCTACATAGCATGTATACCAGCCCTTCCTGTCAATTAACTCAGCCAGCCCTGATACAATTTAATAATTGTCTACAAAATGACTAAATAGTTAACTCCCATGTAAATAAACAAACAAGACAAAAAACAGTAGAAAAAGTCAAGATCCACAATAAATTAAAATTTTATTAATTTTATCACCACATGTTAGTGTACAAGACCCTACAAGTAGCAGTACATTATGTTGTGAAGTCAACTCTTAAACAATTAGCAGTCCTATAACATCAAACATTTCCACAAAGAAAAAAGACAATGGATCACTCTTGATTTTCCCCACCTTTGAACTAACCCTTCAAAAGACGTGACTGAACAAGACGTTGTTCCTAAAGAGTTTTTATTCTAAGCCTGTACCGCCAAGCATCCTTTCCAGTTTAAGGATACTTTCATGATATGCCATAAGATGTGGAGGACACCATTTAGGGAACTAGAAAACAAGCTGACATACGATCTTTGTAAGAAAACACATTGCCGTATCCTACTTCTTTAGAAAACTCCTGAAACAAATGCTCATGGGCAATTATGATACCTTAAATTCAGTACATTTTAATCTTAGAAGATATGGACAAAAGGTACACATGATGTTCAATGAGGATCATGCAAGAGATATTGAGTTACTGTTTCAAAATTAAATTCCATGAACCATAAAGACAATTAAAACAAGGGGGTGGGGGAATATTATCTTTATCAGCAACAATAACTAAGCTTTGTTTAAGAGCAACTGGACAAAGGTATTAAATTAGGAAAACAGCTTTATTCCCTGCAGCTTCCCCTATAAAGAGAAACAATATTATGAAAAAAATCATTTCTAAATACAAATGTTTTATTATTCAAGTAAAAGCAACTAGGTGTATTTAACAGTAGATTTGGACAATAAACAAAACCACAAAACTAACTTTAAAAAAATTAAATATGATCATATTTTACAGTATCCAAGTCGTAATACATAATGTCATTAATATAGGGAATCCTGGACACTGTGACAGCAGTACTTCAGCAGAGCAACTCTTGCCAGTGTCTGTTAAGCAAAGGATGTGGAAGAGGCCCCAAGTTGTATTTCTCTGTAAAAACTGCTTAGATTATTAATCTAATTTACTAGATTTTGCTAAATTGTATCGTACTATGTATATAAATAATAGAATTCTCTACATTTAAAAGCTGCATTATTAGAATGTCTAACTGAAGTTATGGGCAAAATCTCTTCGCTCAAGTCAGAAACATGCTCTTGAACTTGCTAGATAGTTTAACTTTTGCATTAAAGTATTTACATGAATCCCCAGCTGCCACCTATCAGTACAGAGCTGCTAGCAGAAATTGGTTTCTGCAGGATGGCCATAGTGCTGGTTTTGCTGCCACTGTGTCTACTATTTTAAAAGATGGTCCCTGTCCCAGGCAGTTTAGAACAATAATATGCAGCAAGAAAAAAGGAATGAAGACAGTTTCAGGGATCAACTCTGAAAAAAACCAAGCCAAGTGTGAGAGAAACTCGCAGTGGAGCACTTCATCTCAACACAACACTTAGAGGAAATGAAAATGCACCAGGTACACACTGCTGTATGCATTTATTATCCCTCATATGCAGCAAAAGGTTGTAAGTGTTGCTGAGGAAAAGTCTCAAAGGCTGCATGGCATACACACCAGATTCAAAGAAAATAACAGACTGTCAAAAGAATAAAGTAGAAAAAGGTAAAAAGAGTAATTAAGTCTACTTGCGTATAATTTACAAGCCTAGAAATACGCCAGCACATGTGCTTTCACATATCTTTTAATTAAGTTTAAAGCACAGCTATAACGAGTGATAAAAATTAAATGTAAACTATTGTCATAAGTAACAAAAAACAAAATAATAAAATAACAATATTTATATTTTTATATTATTTATTTACAGTCCATTATGTTATGTAATTCCTTATTGGTCCTTAAGTAGTACTACAGCGTTATTCTGGGTTTAGATGCAAATATTCTATCTGCTCATAAACCAAAGCTGTCTGGAAAAGGTGCTAGGAATTAAACAGAAGCACGAGAAGCAGCTAGCAATGTAAAAATTCAGAAACTATCAATTCCTGCCCTACTGATTACTAAGAATAAAATCCAAATTTTTTTTAATGAAATGTAAAAATCAGAGGCAAGTTTTCATTATTTTCCAGAAACTTCACATGCAATAGAAGGATAGAAGAAAGTAATTGTCAGGCATGATTCCTCTATATAGAGATATTAAAATATACATACAATTAATATATACTGATGAAACTTTTAATTAAGAACCAGGGTTTTTTATGCTTCTTCAATTCCAGTAACATACTCTACATATTTAAATAAGAGTTTTTTAAAGTAAATAGACACATTTTCAAAGACTTCATGTAAAAAACCACTACATAGCACATGTCCAGTGAAGACAACAGCTTTTCACTTACAAAGTTCTGCAAATTATATTTCATACATAGAAGGAATAGACCCTCTAAACTTAAATCCAAAGACAGATAACACACTAATTATCCTTCATTTCCAAGCAGGTATTAGCAGTTAGGCCTGATTCATCCCACCTATATTTAGGTACCTAACCTCAAGCGTTTACACAAAGACTTCAGTCACCCTGTAGCCTTGCAGGCTGTATCTTTACCAGCACACCCACAGTGCTGGGGAACCCTTCTGGTCACTGGCACCCGAGCAGCGTTACTCTCAGTTTTACAGAGTGGTCCTTGGCATGGCTATGGCCAGCTGGGACTCTCCCAGACAGGCTGTCCATGGCCACCCTGTTCAGGAAGGCAAAAGCACCACTAAACGGTCCTGGTACCTGTCTAATGTAATCTATAGGGTTAACAGTGAGCAACCGAACCTTCAAATTGTAATTTAAGGTCCTAAGTGAGCTGAATTGTGACACCTCTTTCTCCTCGCATTGTGAGGAGACCTTGAAGAAATATAGATCCATATCTTGGCTGACTCCACTAAGTGCCTAAAGTTATACAAGATGATATATAGGCAATTAAATTATGTTTTCTACTTGAGGAAATATAAATATATATATATGCTTCCACAGTCTACAGTTGTTCCATGAACATTCCTTTCTGCTTCTATTTACAAATACATTCCTACATAAATCTGCACACATTCAAATACAGATGGATACCACAATGTCACAATTCAGTATCCTCAAGTAATAATTCTAACAAAAAGATACTGTCAAAATTATTTAACTCTGTGTACAGTTTAAATAATCTACAATTCTTCTTGCACACACACACTCAGAAAAAATCTGCACTAAATTAGTAACAATTTCAAAACTGAACTCCTGCTTTGCCAAATAATAACCAGTTATTGGAAAACAATGTTTGCCAGAACAAAAGGAAAATAACTAAATTAACAATAAATTGCAATTTAAACAAAAGGAACTACTTAAAACAAACAGTCCGCAAAGAACTTCCTCCTTAATGAGAGAAGACAACTAGATGCATAACCAGGAAGCAACAACTCTTATCAGTAAGTGAGGAAAAGCAATAAAGCTAGCAATAAAAAATAACTTAGAGAGAAATTAACATGTTGCTTCACATGGCAGTTTACAGGAGGGTTAAACACCCTCTGCACCTGTTTATTTTTTAATTTTGTAGAAAGGTTATGAAGCCTGCAAAACAAACGGTATGTTCTGACTAGTAAGAAGCTGCAACATGTGCTTTTCCCAAAAAATGGAGGCAAGAAGTTCATACTTGTTCAGAGTCTTTCCTGTTTCGGCTCATGCGTTCTGCACTTGAGTTACAGTTTACAGACCTTTAGTCTCATTTTGGTGAGCATGTCGTGTAAGGCATTCTCAAGGAAGCTAACAGCAAGGATATATAAATACACACACACACAATAGACAGGAATGCTAAACACTGAAAAACATTAAAAAGTGATCAGGTATTTTGACTAGAAGTCATGACCATGTTAATCAAGCCTCTATTCATACTACACAGTTTTACTTACAGTGATAAGCCTATCTATTTTCTCTGCATTTTTGCATGATAGACCTTAGAAAACACTCAACTTAATCAAAGCTAATAAATACTGAGATTAAAAATTTTCATTTTATTTGGAGAACACTGGTATTGGTAATCCACTGTGAAAGAGGTAAGCACTATATGGAATAGCTAATTAAACCTGGCATGCAGTTTACATCCAACACTGATACCAAAGTTATTTTCAGCCTACAAGAAATAGGAGGAATGAGTACTTATTACATTCGCCTAGTTCCATCATAAGCATCTTCCAGTGATTTCCCCTACACTTAATTACAAAATCCAACTGTGTAAGGCTTTCAGATCATTCTTACAGAAGAGTCAACATTCCTAATGCAATATATCAGCAGCCTAACAGAATCTTAGACTTTACTGTAGGAGCCAGAAATAAAAGCTAAATTTGTAGACTCCCAGATTATCTACTGAATCAATCCTTTTAATTTTCTAACTTTTAAAATACATCTTTGTTTTAAATGAGGTCAGTTAACAGATGGAGATGGTAATTAAAGTCTGAGGAACTAGCTTCTGTATTCTAAATGCATCTGTAGTTTTAATGGGATAGAATTAAAGAATGGTCCATTCCAGAAAGGAATGTACCTCTGGAGATCATCGAGTCCAAACACCCTGCTCAAAGCAGGGTCACCTAAAGGAGGTTGCTCAGGTTATTGTCCAGTCGGGTTCTGAGTATCAACAAGCATGGAAAGTCCACACCATTCTCTGGTCAATCTGTCATTTATCAGGTTGACCAAGCATGATTTCCCCTTTGCTAATCAATGCCAGCTACTCCCAATTACCTTTTTGTACTTCCTGTGTTTCAAAATGGTTTCCAGAATTATTTGCTCCATCACCTTCCCAGGGACAGATTTGAGGCTGATGGGCCTCTAAGTCCCTGAATCCTGCTTCTTACCCTTCATGAAGATAAGAAGTGATGTTTGCTTTCTAGCAGCCCTCAGGAACCACCCCCAGCTGTCATGACCTTTCAAATGCAGTTGAAGAGTCTTTGCGATGGCATCAACCAGCTCCCTCAGCACTCATGGATGCACCCCATTAGGTCCCATGAACTTCTATACGTCAGGTTTATCTACATGTTTCATAGTCTGATCCTCCTCCATCAAGGGTAAGTCTTCCTTGCTCCAGACTTTCCCTCTGGTCTCATGGGCCTGGGGTTCCTGAAGGCAAGTCTTATCGGTAAAGACTGAGGCAAAGACAACACTGAGTACCTCAGCCTGTTCTGCACCTTTTGTCACTAGATTCTCTAGCCCATTCAGCAGAGGACCCACATTTTTCCCAGTCTTCCTTTTGCTGCCAATACACCTGTAGAAGCTGTTCTTGTTGCCCTTCACATCCCTCACCACGTTCAACACCAGGTGGGCTTTGGCTTTCCTAATCCCATCCCTGCATACTTAGGGTCTCTGTGGTCTTCCTGGGTCACATGACCCTCCTCCCACCTCTTGTACATTTCCATTTCCTGTTTGGATTTTGTCAGGAGCTCCCTGTACATGCACACAAGACTCCTATCACCTTCTCTTGATTTCGTCCTCATCAGGATGAGCCATTCTTGAGCTTGGAGGAGACAACTTGAAAAAAATACTACCAGCTCTCCTATACCCCTCTTCTCTCTAACATATCCCACTTCTTCTAGGCTACTCCATAAAGTAACTCAGCCTGTTAAACTGCTGAAATGTTTCTGCCACAGATAGCTGTTGGATCTTCTGGGAAACCTCTTTACTAACACTATATTAGGTAAGTAACATCAGCTTTATTGACTGAAAATTGAAGGCAATTTCGACACGATGATCTTTGCCCTTTGCCATGTAAATTGCATGAAAATGGATTATCAAGATAATCTGAAAGCAATTTTATTACTTCAGACTTTTGTAACTCATTAGTAATCAAGTGCTTATCATAATCTAAACCTGAAAGACATGGGTAAATTGAACAAACACAAATGTTATAAGAACATGACAGAAAGGCTTTTCAACTTTTTTTAAATAGGTATTACTCTTCTGCTCCATCTGCTAAATATATATTTTTTTTTTTTATAACACTTAACTTACCACTACACTAAACACACTTTTTAAAGGCGTGTGCCTCATCATCTGACACTGACACCCTACAATGTCTAGTGAGAAAGACAAACTAAATTACAGCTTATATAGCTAAGGAATCACAAACTACACATGTTGAAGTGGTGCTGTCATATTAGCATCGGGGAAGAAAGTCTCAACTGCTAAAATGTGGAATAAGTAGCACTTCACAGAAGTTCAATTTTTTTTTTAAATAGATTAGAACATTAAATTAAGTAATTCTCAAAGATTAATTCCTCTAGAAAATTAAACAGTTTCATGAAAATTGATCTATTATCTGGTCTGCTCATAGTACTTTGACACATCCTTATTTAATTTGCTGCTACAAAAGCTAAAGGAAAGAAAGAGTAAAACCTTATTAATCAGCCTAATTTACACATCAAGTGACAAAGTGACATCAAGTGACAAAGTGACATCAAGTGACAAAGTGACATCAAGTGACAAAGTGACATCAAGTGACAAAGTGACGCAACTATTATTTTAACATAGGCAAATCTCTATAAGCTCAGCCAAAACATAAGAATTTTTCAGTTGAAAACATGATCTTCCCAATCCAGCACCAGCTTCAGAGATGGAGTTTTTTTTTTAGTGCAATATGGAATAATAAATAAATATCATCAGAAGCAAGAGCAGTATTAACTTTCATTTAGCAAAATTGAAAAATTAAATGCAAATCAGTAAGAATTTAAACCCAATAGTGTCTATTTGCAAAAGAAAATGAAGCATTTGTCAGGGGAAGTTCAGATGGAACATTAGTAAAAGGTTCTTCACTGAGAGGGTGGTCAGTCACTGGAACAGGCTCCCCAGAGAAGTGGTCACAGCACCAAGCCTNCTCTCTTAAGCTTGTGTCCACAGCCAAAGACTACCTACCTACCAGTCAAAATACACTGTAATTGCAAACTGCTGTGTTCAAAATACTGAGGCTGAGCACATGGACTTTTACCCTTTTGGATTATGCTGGATTTAAAACAACATAGGATTATCAACACAAAAAAACCTAACCTGGATTATGGTTTTTGGGTTTTTTTGGGGTGTTTTGTTTTGTTTTTAATTCCAGTGTATGTGGGCACATCCATACTGGTGTCTCAAGGTGGATAATCCGCCGGCATTATAAATTTCATATATGCAAAACCAATTTATTCTCTGGAATATTCTCCATTCTTTCTACGAACAGACAATATTCTGTTTCCCAAAAGACTGTGTGTATGTGTGCACGTTTGTTTAATTGTTCCTTCCCACACATCAAAGGAGCACACAAATGTGATACTTCTTCCACCTGCCTTTTCCTTCTGTTCTGACAGCAAGATCACTCATTCACAAATCATTCCTAATTTCCTAAACCATGTCTTACACAATAACAGACCCACTGAGATTACCAACCTAGTTCAACACCTGTTTCTGGTAATCTTCCCAACTTTCCTCCCATCCCACAAAAGACTAAAATATGGATCAGAAACTGTTCTCCTCAGCAGCGTTTTTCTTCTGTGTGTATCTCAGTCTCAGCTTAACAGGTTCATGCACACACATTACAGCACAAATACTCCTCAAGCAGCTCCCACAAAAGCTGAAAACCCATACAGGGCTGCCACCTCCAAAACAATTCACCCATGCCACTCCTGAGTTTGCCAATGGGCAAAGAAAGCAGACTGTACAAATTCCGATCCCCAAGAAGCCCATTATTCCTTCCCCGCAAGAAGCACTGAGACTCACTTTACAAGCACAAGTCAATCAGATCTCACTCATCCACTGAAACAGACTTACTGCATATACAGAGACTAACAAAACCATAGCGGGGGCATAACACCATCACTGCCTTCCTTTACCAGGAAAATAAGCTAATGGACTAACCAAGTATAAAGGTGGTAATCAATATTCTACCTAACTAATAGAGGATCTGCTTATAAAATTCATCTTTCA
>WAAD01023290.1:41562-52297 GCA_013389945.1 Fregata magnificens | reverse complement strand
TCTTCTGGGCCAAGAAATTCCCTTTTATCACTGCTGACTGATTTATGGCCTTCCCATCTCTTCACAGCTTTCTCTGTAGCAGGATGTTTCTACTGTTAGTCCTTGAAGTTTTACTGAATTGTATTCTTTTAGAAGGTTCTCATTGATGAGGCATTCACTGCTAAGACTTTTTTATCTGGCCTAAGCATTATTTACTACCTTGTTAAAATTCTCAGGTGTTAGTTTCTACTTCTAACTGTGATCTTTTCTTAATTACTAATAACTACTGATAACTCCTGCACTATTTTATTTCATCCAAGAAGAATATATATATACACACATTTGAGGTAACAATTATGTCCATCAGAAAAGGCACAGTGGAACTTTCTATCTTTTGGCTTTTGTTCAAGGTATCAGCATGCCTTAATTGGGGCCTAGGCAGCTTGTTTTTCCCAAGAATGTGGGTATGGGCACAAGCTGCAAGTTTTAACCCTTTAGTTATTTACAACACTGCCAGCCACGCGGAGGGGGCTGATGGCCAGCAAACCCAGTTTGCCATGCCACGTCAGGCGTCCAGGCACAGGGAGCATACTGTGTTTCTAAACCACCCATGCTCAGCAGCGAGGAAAGGTCTGTGGCAGTTTAAGATGAAGCAAGCTGGTGTAGCCATGTTTCCAGCTCCTTCCCTGGCACTGACATAAGCAAACAACAGTCTGATCCTTCAGTATAATAATTCAGGAGTGTAAGCTGCCAGAAGATAATTGTACTGAAAAATGTGTATTGGGATCCTGTGACAGAAACCAGCCACCCTCAAAAAATAGACCTTTCAAGTCTCTCTATTTCCAATCAACCTTGTAAATTAAATGTTAGTTCTTCTCCCCCTTCCCCCTTCCTCTTCCCTGGTCCAAATCCAGACCCTATTATGGGAATAAAAAGAGAGGTAAGACCCTCAACTCCTACTACCTTGAGCAGATAACCTGTCCTCCATTTTGTCTTGCCAACTCATTCATTCACATTGCATTTAGGCCAGTGGCCTTTCTTCCATTTATGCATTGTGTATTTTCTGCATATCAAAGACCGTACTCTCTTATTGGTGACTATAACTGGATGCTTTTTTAATCACTTTGCAACCCTGCCTTCAAAGAAGCAGATGAACCTGGAGAAGGAGTGACAATTGGATGGGTGTTTTTGCATGGCGACATCGTCAGCTGAAGAGAAAGGTTATGGGCAACTCCCATCTCTTCACCTCCTTTCCCCAGTTCTCCAGACTAAGTGAATGATATCAACTAAAATGCTTTCTCTTGCCTACCCAGCACAGCCCCTGAATGTGTTTGCAAATAGATAAATATATTACAGAAACAATATAAAAATTTTTAAATGTGCAGACGTCAGGAAGTTAAACAATTATTTCTAGTAACGGTCCTAAATCTGATTCAGAGAGCATTCAGTATTAGTTATGTTACCGTCATTAATTTAACAGAAAGTTGGAAAACAAAAATTCTGGTCCATGGAAAACCTTTACATTTTAAAACATCCCTCTGTCCTAGTGGGGTAAAAAATCAAGACTTATCGTTCATTACTATGGAAGAAAACTTCTGAAGGATTTCATAGGAAATATAAAGAATCCTTTTTTTAAAAAATTTGATAAAACAAAGTAATTTGTTCAACCAGTGCCAAAACATAGGCTGGTAAGCAATGTAGGGACTACTTACAATATTTACCCTGTTAAAATTTGCATGACACGAAGTAAAATCATGTTTTAAATGGTAAAATAGTCAAAACAAGGAAAATTAATATATAATTTTTATTTGAGTAATTTAGAATTTTAATTTCAAACATTTTCATGAGGATCATCTTTGAGCAGAAAGTGTGAGAAGCTTTCAGCCTGCACTAACTGACCAGTATAAAGCTTTAATATAAACCTAATAAATTAACGTTAAAAGATTGCATATAATGCAGGAAAAGCAGTTACTAGTGTTCCTCAGAAAGCCTGCGTTAATGTGTAAAGGTGCCAGATTTTTCACCTCCTGACTTCTGAATTCAGATATGTTAATTATGCCCTTTCTGGACATCATCTAAAGAGAGGTATTCCCACAGAAATTCTAATGTGAATCACAATTCATGATCAGCATCAGTAGGCTTGCAAATCATGTTGTTCTGCAATTTTTTTTTGTTCTCGTAATTGGAGGAGAAGAATAGAGAGTACAGAAATCTGGCAATTTCTCTGTAGCAGAACTTCCTGTCTTCTGCTGCCAGACCCGTCGGTTCCTAAAAGAGCCCCGGCATATGTACAGAAAGAGCATGGAGGGGAGACCAGCAAGCATCAGGCTTTGTACCCATCTGTATCCGTGTGATTTCCTGCAGTTCTGCTTAAATGGCAATGGCATCCTCTACTTTTAAGGAAAAACAGAACAACGTCAGAGCTATTAGCTTCCACAAGTATGGCTTTTAAATGACTTCTATTTCAGTTCTAAAATAAAATGAGGCCTTAGCTTTAAAAATGCTAACATTAAAAGGTATTTGACGTTGACTAACGTAAGCTCACCAACTTTTTACTTCGTGACGTATTTTATCCACCAATGCTCTGCCTCCGATATCCCACAGCAGAAAAATAATCAGCATCAGGGCCAGACATTGTTTTATTGAAAATGTTTTCTGGAAGGTTGGTTAGTAGATTCACATCTGAGAGACTGTCAGTGGCGCCATAGAAGAAACCACAAAAGAGAGAAACAAGAACAGTTGACAGAAGTCACAGAAATGCAAAACCAAGCATGTAAATAAAAACAAAAGTTCAGTTCCAAGGGTTTAATGCTGCTCAGTAGGATGTGTTTGAACCAAGTGATAGCTGGGACCATCTGCAACTACTTGAGCCAGCAAAAAGCCTGAAATAGTCTGCCAGTATTTCTAAGATATATGGGGAATACATAATAAGAATGCACCTATTCAATAAAATAGCTGAAAACAGTTCCTGTAAGGGTACCTGAGCAGATGACAGGACCCCGTGATCAATCACATTTCACATTCTAGAGAGGTCAGACCTTTATAGGGCCTAGTTGGTAACAAATGTGACAAGGCATGCAAAAGGCTGCATGGGCTTTTTGCCATATTAGTGCTTATTGTTAGTAAAAACAACATACAAGCTGAGACTGCTAACATTTTTTTCTTCAGTTACCGATCTTTTGGGAAAGTACATTATTGCAGTCAGGTGGGAACCCAGGTTTGAGTTTTGCTGGGGTTTTTTTCCCTTTCCTTTTTGTCCCTTCATCTTCCTGTAAAATGCTTGTATTTACAAGACAAGGGGATCTAATACTCAGGCAAGATCCCGGCCTGCCAACTGGTCAGTGATTGCTCTTGCTTTCCCCCAGGCTATTGTAGACTGGCTGGGTTAAGTCCAGCACAGAAGAAGGGTAACATTGAATTATCTCTATAAGAGCACTTAGCAAGGGGTACTAGCTGCATGTTAGAGGCTGTCTAATGTCTTAAGAATTTCAGCACTTAATCTGAAGTGTCTAAACACCTATATTTTGGATAAGATCCTATCTATGGTTTTGTGGAAGGACTATCTGTAACACTGTAAGAAAAGCAGTGTACGCAGGGTCATTTGCACAAGTAGTAACACGAATGTATATCAAAACTCAGTGAATGTTATACAATATGTTTTCTGAATGGTATACAATCTGCACAGACATACTACACCACCCTTAAGCTCTAGATTTCTCTAGAGGTATTACTGTTGGCACTTTTCCCTTCCAGTAGCATGCTGTCATCCAGCTGCTCTGGATCTTGATATTAGTGCCTCATTTTTCTGAGTGTGTAAACATTTCTGTCAAGTTCCGCTCACTCTGGGCTCTCCAGTGGCTATGGGAAAACATGGCAAGCAAACAAAGACTACCAGCTTAGCAAAGGGATGTGCCTACAGTATTCAGAGCTACAGATGACTAAAAGTAAGAAATGGTCCTGAACTTGTCTCTGTCCCTGTCCCCATTCAGGAATCTATTGTTTCTCTGGACGGGGTCATCAGAGGTCCCTTCTGTGATTCTGTAATGAAACTCGAGGTAACGCTCTCAAACGGAGGTTACAACACAAAGTGAAATAAAATGGAATTCAAAAAACAAATGAAGTTCATACTTCTGGTATAGATACATCCTGTGCTGTGGCACAGATTTCTTGATGCTAGTGTCATACACAGTCCCTTTTTCAGGCTTCCTTGAGAAAGGAAGCCTAATCATGTAAGAAGAGGAGTGGATGAATTGGAGATTTTTAATATAATTATTTCACCTGTCGGTCATCAGATAAAATCCAGATTATATCTAAAATATTTTTAAATCACTGTCTTAGTGGCTGTTCTGTTGTCTGCAATGAGTATGGCTTTAATAATAATACATAAACGCATGCTCTATCCTGCATAGGAACCAGTTACAGAACTTTTTAATAAAGTTCTAACTTTTCCCACAATTTAAATAAAAGGCAATCTTCACCCTGTACTTTCCGTCATGTTTCCAATGAAAACAAGTTGCGACACCACAGTATTACATTACCGTTTATTTAAAATTAATATAAATGCAAGCAAGGCCAAAGCTGAATATGAAAAAGGAAATACTGGCCAGTTATTGCCTTGGTCCTGAGTACATGCAAGCAGTAATGATAAATGGAGAGTCCTTGAAATATCCTTTTAAAGTCTGAACAGTTTCAAAATCATTTAAACTGCACTAGTGGAATCTTTAAAAGAAGATGCTATACTTAAGGTATAATGAAATGTGTTTGTCTTTCATGGAGCAATTAATCACTGGATGGAGGAGTTAAGACCCAATCAAAATGGAAAGGTGTTTATTGCTGCAGCTGGTCATTAAATTATTTCTATAAAGCTCCCATAAAAATACATTTAAACTTCCCTTTTTAGGTTTTGTGGTTTCATTTCTTGTGCTTCTGTTAACCAAACATTTCTAGTGAAACACAAACATGTTTCCCCACCCAAAGAAACAGTACACTATTCTGTTATCAGTGGAATTATCAATTCAGTACAATGACAATAGGAACCAGAACTACAGAAAAAAATCTCACTTTGCATTTGAAGACATGAACCTTGTCTCTGTGGAAAAAAATATGAATGATGTCTGTAACAAAATGATCATGATGTGCGGTCATTTTTCAAGACAGGTAGTTGATTAAAAAACAACAATACTTCATGATGTATGGAGGTACTTAAGAAGATTTTCAGTACTCTGAAGATAGCGAGTTGTAGATGCAATCCTTTTAACAAAGCATTTGTCATTTTGGATGGACACCTTGGCTGGTAGGGAAGGAATGAAAGAAACTTCTCTTTAACCCTTCAAATGACAATACCAAAGGAAACATGCTTGGGAAAATATCCAAGGGACACCCATCCTCTTTACTGTATATCAAAGGATTTGTTGTCTTGTTTGCTTCAACATGGTATTTTTAGCAGATGCAGGTGCTTTGTGGAATTACATGGTGTTACTAAGACGACAGGTGGAAGTTCATGTCTTTGGTCTGAAGGAAAACCTGGAGAGTTCCCCAAGAGAAAATTTGAATCCCAAATTTCATCACCCTTGGAGTGACTGCCATGATGAATGCCATAGCATTGCCACACTATGGCAAATGAAGCCATAGCATGAGTTTGAGTGACATCTTAGAGAAGCCAACCTGTATCCAGAATGTTTTCTAAAGAAAATGAATGGCCTACAAAGGGCACACTGAACTACTATTTTAAAAAATACTGAATGTATTAAAAAAACCCTCTTGCTAACTGCTTTAAGTAGCAGAGCTGATGCTTTCTGGCAATTGGGAGCTGACAAAATTATGTTTTGTAGAATGAGTCAGAAATACTGAGGCAAAAGCTGGCACCCTTCTGGAGCTGGAGCAAAGCACAGAACTTCCACTATATGTGCACAAGGATTTTACTGTCCAGAAATCTTACATGTGGCTGCAAACAAATCAATAGCAGACCATGTATACATTCTCTAAGAAGAAGCAGCAAATACTATCAAGATTTATACAAGATCCTTTCAATGTCCTACATGCTTCCACTTAGCACATCAATCAAGATAATAATTCATTTGTAATGACTTCAGTGCTTTTACTACAGTATTAAATTCTTAATTTCTTTCCTTGGAATCTGAATGTAATTTGTTGGCATTGTTGCAGCTAGAATTTAGAAAAATGATCCTTGAGTATAAACCCTGTAGAAATAGCTTTTCTACCTTCATTCATAAACAGTTTTTAAGGGTAGGAAACACACACAGACAAATCAGAATATTCAAACTAGTATAGTTCATGATCTGAGATTTCGAGGAAAAAATATTTATTTTCACCCATCAAATNTATATGTGCACAAGGATTTTACTGTCCAGAAATCTTACATGTGGCTGCAAACAAATCAATAGCAGACCATGTATACATTCTCTAAGAAGAAGCAGCAAATACTATCAAGATTTATACAAGATCCTTTCAATGTCCTACATGCTTCCACTTAGCACATCAATCAAGATAATAATTCATTTGTAATGACTTCAGTGCTTTTACTACAGTATTAAATTCTTAATTTCTTTCCTTGGAATCTGAATGTAATTTGTTGGCATTGTTGCAGCTAGAATTTAGAAAAATGATCCTTGAGTATAAACCCTGTAGAAATAGCTTTTCTACCTTCNCTATCTTTGGCTTTAACTCAAGCTGTTGTCCTAAGCGTAGCAACACAATGACAATTCAAAAAACTTCACAGATGTACACTAGAAAATGATAGTGTTTCATTAATTAGCGACGTAAAAACTTGCTAAATAAGCTCTTTGATACCAGAGCATTTTGGAAAATGAAAAAGAAACAGACTGTTAAAACCAGGTGGGAAATAGACTATAGCAGCCATTCATTACCTTTACATTTGCAGCCAAGAGCAAGTATTACCAGAATAGTTTATTCATTTGTATATGGACTTCTATGCTTATATCATTGTGTTCAGTTTTACTTGAAGTTCCTTGTAATACCTTGAGCATTAAGTTGATTAAAAAAAAAAAAGGCATAAAACTTACAGTAAGCAAAGTCTCCCAAGCTGAGTCAAATCAAGCATAACCCAGGCCAAGATTTTGGTCAGCCTTATAGTAAGGTAACAGTGGATCGATACTTGGTGTATATGTACAATACATATGGATCTACACAGCTACTTGAACTTCTAGTCACTGAATTTTACTTTTACTAATTTTACTGAATTTTACAATACTAATCAGTAGCACTGCTTCCTTCCTCATCTTTTGTGTGTAAGAATCATATTCAAAGACAGAGATTTTTTGGCCCATAGTGCAACTCAGAATAATGTAATGTGTGTGTTCACATGCTGTGCTCAGCCCAAAGTTGTCCATTAGATGCAGAGTGCAGAGGAAGAAAACACATGACTGCCACAGCCTGGAAACTGAAAATTTTACAACCCAAGACTTTCCTTTATACCACAAAAATCCACTGCTGACATCAAGGACAGCTCTTTGGCCTCTTGGCGTAGCTATAGGAGCAAGACAGACCAGAGGAATTACTCCCTGAGTCTTTTAAGCTGACTCAGTTTCTGATAACTTCTTCATTACGTTCTCTACCTTGAAAAGCCCATGGACTGCTTTAAAAACACTTTTTCTTTATTCACACTGAGTGTGCCTCTATTTTTAACAGACAGAATTTAAAAATTGACTAAATTATTTTTGTAAATTATCTCTAGAATCGTATTTGGAGACAGAAAATTGCGAAGTTCCCCTTGTACCATTAATTTCCTTTAAATGTAAATTTTTTCTATGTTTTCATTAATTTATTCCTATATTTGGGAAGAGGAATAGACCTTGAACCTACTTAAGTCCACTGTGTGCTAAAGGTAAGCTACGCAATATACTGGTGAGAAGAAAATTAGCATGTCTCCAAGCCCATTCTCCTATATCTCTGAGGTCTTCCATATACACTTTTAGCCCATTTGGCTTCCCAGAATCATACTCTTCCTCCAGGAAAGATTTTTCTGCAGTCACAAAATACTACCATGAATCTCAATAAATTTATTTCAATCATCTGACGAATACCTGAAGAGGTATTACCTAACCTAGGTCTAGCAACAGCTGCTAAAGCTAGGAAGAATATGTGGGGTATTTGTCCCGGGTCATGTGTTTCAGAAACTGAAGAGGGTCTTGTCTTGTTGTTCTTGATATATCAATGTTCTTAAAACACTGTCATTAATATATCACACTTGGCTTTTTCTGTTTGAATCTTTGTTCCAGTCTTGGGAGTGATGGGGCATAACATAAAGAAAATACTGCCATTTCCCTCAATACGGGACCTATAACCAACAACTCTATCTGTAGGTTTTCTCTTTCTGGAAAAGAGAATTTCATGGGAAAATGCAAACGTATAGTTCTTTGGTCCAGTATATGCAATTGCACAATTTTTGTGTTTTCCCTATGAAAAAATGAGTTAAACAATACTAAGACATTTCATCCAGATTTACTCCTGGGAAGCCACATATTTAACAAAGATAGTAAGGTGGCCAAACTAAGGTCTTGTGTAATGTGAAACAGACTTAATTAACCAATCTCTGCCAAGACAAAATTTGAATGCTTTCTTCTCCGCCTCATTGGGGTTTATCCTTATAGACTGTGGCCATTCTCATGGATTTAGCCAGAACTACCATACTGCCTCAAATAGAAGGTGGTCGTCCTTCAAATATAAGGCCACCCTCATTTTTCAAAGGATACATATTAAGATCAGCAAAATCTATTAAAAAAAAATCCTCCCTGGTACTCCTCAGATCATCTCCTCCAGCCACAGCCTCCAAGGCACTCATGGGGCTCATGGTCATACTCATGGTCAGCCTGTAACCTTAACTCTTCTTACTTTCAGCATTTGATAAAATACCAAATAATAATCAAGGAGTGTCCATTAAAAACAGTCAAAACCCAGTGGAACAAGGGATCAGAAAAAACAGAATTACTCTAAAAATAACTAGAAATTACTGGAAATCCTTTTAATAAAATTAGAAATTAAAAAGATCAAGCAGAAGCTGCCGTACTGTAAAACACTGTAAGACACCGTAAACAAAAAATACTTCCATATATATACAAAATATTTAATAAGAGTTTAACATAAATTTAAAATATTTTTCTAAACTGCTTATTACATTTTTCAAATACAGACACAACATTTACAAATATACATAAGTATTATGAAAAGTTCAGTCCTTACAAACATTTCTGAAACAAATGAAAAATTCTTTGTTGATTTAAGCAAGGGCTTCCCCTCCTTTCCAGATCTGATTTCAGTAGATATTAAAACAAGAGCAAGCTTAATCATTAGTCTCAATCATTAGTCTCAATCATTATTACCATACAATGATATAGGTGGGAAGGAACCTTTGGAGGTCATCTGGTCCTGTTGCACAATGGGCACTGTATCATCTCTCAGGTATCATATCTCAGGTATAATGTGAACAAACATACCAGGGAATAAAGACGAAAATAATGGAGCACTGTGGTAGCTTTGATTAGTACTGCATGCAGTTTTGATGTACCTTTTAAAATGTACACAAAATTTCCTGCACACCATGTACCCTGTTGCTACGAGCAGGTATCTGCATCAGCAAGACAATGTATCATCTGATCATGTGCAGCTCATACCAACATCACTTTATTTTTGTGAAGTATAAATCATTGCAGCAATGGT
The DNA here is from genome assembly GCA_013389945.1 of Fregata magnificens. Lineage (NCBI taxonomy): Eukaryota > Metazoa > Chordata > Aves > Suliformes > Fregatidae > Fregata > Fregata magnificens. The sequence continues at coordinate 42,622 of WAAD01023290.1, read as the reverse complement.
GCTTAAATTTTCAAAGGCAATTTAAAGTTCTCGTTATTCATGGTTTATGGTACACCTTTCATGATCAAAACATCTTTGTCTTTACAATTTTGATGAGATTTCTCTTGAGTGCGCCTAGAGAAAATGCTGCATCTTCAGGCTTGCTTTATTCTTTAATTCCCAGAGCCAAAAGGCAGATCTCACAGATTAGATTACTTTGATACTTGGGTGATACTTGATTATTCTGGGTGGTTTTGTGCAATGGTAGTATTGTTACCGAGTGCCAAGGCCTCTCTTCTAACAGTGGTTTCACCATTTATGTTTGTCTATCTCAAATTATCTACAACTGTTACTTATAATCCCAGGGATATTATAAACCTGGATTAACCCATGTTTTCAAAGAACATGGAGGTCCTTTGTAAACAGTGAAAACCAAACATAATGCAGTAGTAAGTATAACCATGTCATATAAAATGGTCACTGCCAGAGTGGCAGAATAAGTAAACTGTCACTAGTGCCATTATTGTCATTATTGTTGTCATTAGTTGTACTAACTAATTTGCATTAATTTTTGTCAAAATGGTATTCTTAGGTTCAAACATCTACACAACTAAAAGCAATTTTTTTAAAACTCCTCCCTGAGATGAGAAGAGATTACCATCATTGGCTTCATGAAAGGCAGGTCCTGCCTGACCAACCTGATCTCCTTCTATGACCGGGTGACCCGCCTAGTAGATGAGGGCAAGGCTGTGGATGTTGTCTACCTGGACTTTAGTAAGGCCTTTGACATGGTCTCCCACGGCATTCTCATGGAGAAGTTGGCAGCTCACGGCTTGGATGGGCATACACTTTGCTGGGTAAAAAACTGGCTGGATGGCCGAGCCCAGAGAGTGGTGGTGAATGGAGTGAAATCTAGTTGGCGGCCAGTCACGAGCGGTGTTCCCCAGGGCTCGGTTCTGGGGCCGGTTTTGTTCAACGTTTTCATCAATGATCTGGATGAGGGGATTGAGTGCACCCTCAGCAAGTTTGCAGATGATACCAAGCTGGGTGGGAGTGTCGATCTGCTCGAGGGAAGGAAGGC
>WAAD01023290.1:16364-34442 GCA_013389945.1 Fregata magnificens | reverse complement strand
CTGCAGTCAGTCAGCATTTCACTGGTAGCAGTGTTAGCAGTTAGACAAATAGGAATTTGATTGCAGCTGTCAGGGAGCATAGTTAGGCCAGTGCTGGGAGCGTTTGGAAATCCAACCCATGCTGTCATTAAGAAAAGATGAAAGGAAAAAAATTAAAGCAAANGTTGCCACATAACCAAAAAAAGCTGTTTCCTTCCTTGCCTCAGGTTCCTCATCTGTTGATACTGGCCCTAATAAGTCACCTTTATTGTCTTTTTCAGACCAAGAATCATGGTATTTTCCTACAGTAATCTCCTAGAGTGGTGTTTTTAGGGGAGCCTGAACTACTACAGTTCTGCTCCTGCTGCAGTCAGTCAGCATTTCACTGGTAGCAGTGTTAGCAGTTAGACAAATAGGAATTTGATTGCAGCTGTCAGGGAGCATAGTTAGGCCAGTGCTGGGAGCGTTTGGAAATCCAACCCATGCTGTCATTAAGAAAAGATGAAAGGAAAAAAATTAAAGCAAACAAGCAATCCAGCTGCATGTCTGTTCCCCTACATGGAGTTCATAACATTGGCAGCAGCAAAATGATTAACTTTATTGATTATGCATATGTCACCAGCAGGAATAGGATTAATATCATAAATTTAATAATAGACCTTCAACACCTCTCTTCTCTTTCCTGTTCTGAGGCCCTGCCATACTCTTGTTAGAAGAGCTGTTTTCAAGCTACAGTTTCTGACTGTTGTATGGCCCCTGGAAGACTGAGTTACATCTGCCACCACTTGCCAATAGGAGAGGACAAAAGCAAGAAGTTTTGTGAGTTAAATCAGACCTCCTCTGTAATTCTTCCCTCTCCACAGTGTTATAATCTGATTATNAGACTCATGCTGTGGCAGTAGTGGATCCCCACTGAGACATCTCTGCTGCAGTCTCCACACGTGAGCCTGAGGAAAGAGAAATAGGTCCCTGGATGCTCCAGTGAAGACAGAGCCCTGTGCAAGCTGTCTTCCGCCCTGAACAGCACAGGGACTCCATATACAGAGTTTAGGATTTAAACTGAACAAAAGCAATGGTTGAAGGAGGAGTAATAAATACGTAAAGGGAAATGTGTACAAGAACCTGCTGTTCAGTCTATTGGTGGAGGTAAGTCTCAGTCCTGCTAGCATTTAAGGTTATGCCAGCTTCTTTCATAGCTTCAGCTTTGAAAATATTCAAGTCCACAGGTACTAGAAATCAGTTCTGCCAAAGTGTCACACCTCGGTCAGTCATAAAAGACCAGAGAGGCTCTAGAGAGGGGCAAAGAACAAGAAACATGGTCTAGCAGGACTAGAATTCTACTTTTCTAATGCTCAGCCAAGCCCTGGTCCCTCAGGAACGTCTGACACGTCAGTGTGCTGAAGTGTAGCTTACTGGCAATGCATGTGGAAGTACATTTTTCCCTCACTTACTGCTTCCCTCAGGAAGCATTGTTGTGCTGCAGGCAAACTTTGGAAACAAATCTATGTTTAAACAAAGCTGATGTGAAACAGTTTCTCCGCACTAGACTAAGATCTCTAGACCTTTCAAGCTGTTGAACTGCTAGCAGTTTGCACCTTAGTCTAGTTGAACCCTTCAGAAAGTCAGATTTCTCATTTTAGATGCGTATGTGTGAATGTTAATCATGGAATGAAGGCTTCCTTGTAAAATGTGATAGATATATTGACCTCTGAAGCAGAGAATGTTCAGCCCAAGGAACGAAATGATTCTGTGTTTTATTTATTTTAATGGCTTATGTTTTGCATGCAATTGCATTAGTTGATGCCCTCAGTCCACCAGCAGCTTCTAATTACCATGCTTAGCCTACAGCTGCCTTTTTCTGCAATCTTCCCATCTTTTGCAGGGGAGTTGGAGTCCTCATACTTCATGATACTCAATTCCAGATGATGCATCTATGATGCAGCTGTTACATGGACATGCTATAGCTGTGATGCAGAATTGATGCAGATGTCCATGCAGGGTTGCATATCAAGAGCTCTCTACCGCAGAGTTTACTGGTCCTATTGAGCAACATAACTAGACCAACATACCATTTTGTCCCACTGAGATGTTGTAGAATTGTTTTGACGTGTACAGTTTTATACCTGACTTTGGTGCTGAAGTTTTCTGCAGAAAACACAAAGACTTTCACACAGAAGACTTAATATTTACTCTGTCAGCTACAGTGACCATTTAGTGAATTCATTCATTCATTTATTGAGTTAATGACTGATATCTGTGCCAGATATTTAATACCAGTGCTACACAAATAGCAATGCAGGGACTTAAAAATATGTAACAGAACAGCTCAGGAAGACTGCCTTTAAAGTGAAACAGTAAATGAGAACTCACAGTGCATTCAGCGCTGCCTTGGCATGAAAGCAAGAGTCCCATGTTCTTCACAGCTTCTCGCGACACCCTACCAAAGAGTCATTTGCAGCCTTCTTTTCCTGAGGAGCTGGAGCAAGACAGCCCACAAAAGAGAGCAAGATAGAGACGTTACTAAAGCACTGTCCAATTTCAGCTCAGTTGTGCTAGTCACCCAACTCTTCTGTAATAAGATGGTATATATGTGTGTGTGACACGTTATTGCTCATTTGTCTGTTCTTCAGTTAGTTTAATGCAGATTAGTTTCTGCAACATATATCCTTTTTCTTGGACTAGCATGACTGAGAACCACAAGAAACATAGTGGACATTAGGGCCTACCATCATGTTATTGTAAGTACTAAAACTAAAAATCATCTCTTGACCAGGTTCACATTAAAGTTATGCATTAATTAACAAGACTGAAGTAATTGTTAACAGGCTTTGCTAAAATGCCTACTGCTATTAGCCATCTGAAATGGAGTCTGGCAATAACTCTTCAGTGATATTGAAGTGCAGGGTTTCTTTTGTTAATTAAGCAATTAGAGGACAGTGCAACTCCTGCACATTAATGGCAAGATGGGAAAGCTGATAACATTTTTACCTTGGGCCATTAAGCCCAGCAGCTCTTAGCCATCTTTTACTGGAGTTACTGTGTAAGAAACTTCATTTTAAACATTAGAAGCCTATTTTCTTTCTTAGAGAGAAATGTGCAAAAGCACAAATTCCCTTTTGAATTTCAAAGCTTCTCATTTGCACATGCCCGTATTACCCACTAGATAGATACTCTTCAGAGCACCAGATTGGTCCAGAGATTTCCCTGACTTCTGATTGTATTTGAATCAGTGACTTATGCTATGGCTGACTGCAGGGGCACTGCTTAAACAGGGATGCTAACAGGATGCCTTCTGTTGTCATCTCCCTGCAGATCACCTTGGCGGATGCTCCTCAGAGCTTGCAGTGCACGTCTCCAGGCCCCATGGCATTCCCTTCTCCAGCCCGCCTCGCACATGGCTCCAGAAGAGCCCTAGTGCTGGCTGATAACTATCAACCCCTCCTTTGCCTGCAAAATGCCAGTCACACATTTGGAGAGATGGAAGCAGGCTGCGGGGAGGCTGCACAAGCCCAGAAGCTCCTCCAGTTGTCCCTACTCAGGGCTTTGGCCTTGGTTTGTTTTTTTCCCAGAGCTATAGACACCATCCTCCAAGGCTGTCTGCCTTCCCCCACCCTCCCAGAATGAAAAGATCTGCATCCATGGGCAGAGCACTGGAGAGTGGGGCAGGGAGGCAGGCACCGAAAAGAGCACTGCCAGGTCAGTTCCTGGCCTCCAAGAGTCTCCAGAGCTCAGTCTTCACCATGTAAATGTCTCTCCAGGTGCATTCACTGGTGCCATAGGCAGTTCAGGTCCTGCCTGTGTCTTTTGGATGCTCCTTCCTATGGGTATCCTCAAGACCTGGAAGCACCTGGGGCACAGAGCACCCAACAAGAGTCAGAGGGACCTGGCTTTCTTACTGGGGCAGCCGCAGCTCGTAGCTCTCGGTCACTGCTGCATGGGAGAGGACAGAGACAACAGAGCCAGGCCATCTGTGGCTGCCCACCTTCCCCCACTCTCCCAGGAAGAGACCTCTATCGCAGACCGGCTCTGGGCAGTGCAGTGGAGAGCGGGAAGAAGGGTGAGCATTAAAAAAGAGACGAGGGCCAAGGGCCTGCCGATGCTGTCTGTCTGGAGGCCTAGGGCCTCCCATGGCTCAAGTGGCACCTGGCATGGGCTGTGGGGCCACCAAGCCCCTGCATTTGGTCAAGTGCTCTCCAAAGTGCACCAAAGACGCGTTCAGGAGGATGGCATGGCCACATCCCCCACCATGTCCTGCTGGGCCATGCTATGCTCAGGAGAGAGCAGGACACAGCCTCAGGGTGGAACAGCTGAGTCCCTCTTGGGGCACTGCCCTGGCTGGGTCCTGGCCAGGCATGGCAGGGACTTGAGAGACACAAAATGTCTGGGTGTCACTGATGGTCCCGGGTGGGGAGACTGCCTTAGAGCCATGCCGAATGGTGGGAGCCATGGTGGGGCTTGTGCTGGCCTCGACAGCCCCTGGGGAAAGGCCTGGCTGGGCCCTGGGTGCAGCGGCTGCAGGTCGGGAGGAGGGACAGTGCCAGCATGGCTGCCCACTGCCAGCCAGCCCAGGGGCTGCACACCGGCGGGCTGGCGTTCCTCCCGTGTGAGGAACTGGGCAAGGTGGCCATCTTCTTTCCTGTCCCGAAATGGCACTGCCAGCAGTTCCCACCCATGAGCTCCCAGACCAAGCTGAGATTTGACAGGGAAAAGGCTCCACCTTCTTCCCAAAGCCTGCTCTGATGTCTCACGGCAGGCAGAGGTGCTGGGGCTGTTTGGTGCTGTGTCCCCCCATCATCCTGCAGACTCTGACGGGGGGAGGCCGGGCCCCATCCAGCCCAGCCCGGCCCAAGGGGCATCAGGAACTGAACACAAAAACCGTTCTGGAAAAGTGACCACGTCCTGTGGTGTCTCCACGGGGTGTGTGTGGTGCAGCCACCTTCAGCAAATGGAGAGCCAGGGCTTGGGGCTGGAGGCAGCTATACACTTTGATTCCCCTCTGGGTAGGACAAGATCCCTGAGAGTGAGCCAAGTGCTTCCGATGACCCCCCGTGTGAGGAACCAGGGGAGCCCAGAGGGCTGGCCAGCAGTGCTGGGGTGTGGGGAGAGCCTGTGGGACTTTGTCCTGCAGCCTCCAGGGGAGGCACTAGGTGTTATCAAATGGGCCCTCTTGCCACATGCGCCTGGAGACATCAGCCATGGCCAGGGCAACCTGACAGGGCTCTGGGAAGACAACGCCAAGGCCTTGGTGATTGGTGTGAAACACCAATGCCAAGCACAAGACAAGCAATGGGGGATGGAGTGGACAGTGGCGTTGCAGTAGCTCCAGACGTGTGCGAGCACCACGGGCAAGGACAGCCTGTTGTGATGTCCCCAAGTGACGGACGGTGATGTCACCAAGCGATGGGTTCTGACGTCACTGAGGGATGGACTGCAATGTCTCCAAGCGATGGACTATGACATCCCTGAGCGATGGATTGTGACCATGCGTCCCTCTCTGCTTATATCCAGGTGCCAAGTCTCACCCAGCTGGCTTGTGCCCGCACTCCAGCTGAGCAAGTACGCAAGGTTTGGAGTGTTGAGCAAGGCTGTTGCTGGTGCTGAGGTCGTGCTCGGGGGGTTCTTCGCTGCAACTCTCAGTGCCCAACTCCAGAGCCATTGAACGATTTTCCCTGGCCCTGCCTGTTTCAGGCAGCCTGGGCACCCAGGAGGCACGCTCGCAGCAGCAGAGGTAAGCTGTGCAGGGAAACCTCACCCTGGGGAGCTGGGAGGGTTTCCTTCTTGAGGGACCTGGACATTTCTTCCATCCCTCCCTGGACCAGCGAATGACTGTGGCCTCTCTTCCTTTTCCAGCATGACACCTGCTGTTGCAGCACCAGTGAGAGGGAGCGGCTCGACATCCCCAGCTCCCCCCAGCCCACTGCAGGACCTGGAGAGCATGGCCACGGAGCTGGAGAACTGTCCAATATGCCTGGACAGCTGGGAGGAGGCCAGCTATGTACTGCCATGCCTCCACCAATTCTGCTACCCATGCANAGAGTCTCCAGAGCTCAGTCTTCACCATGTAAATGTCTCTCCAGGTGCATTCACTGGTGCCATAGGCAGTTCAGGTCCTGCCTGTGTCTTTTGGATGCTCCTTCCTATGGGTATCCTCAAGACCTGGAAGCACCTGGGGCACAGAGCACCCAACAAGAGTCAGAGGGACCTGGCTTTCTTACTGGGGCAGCCGCAGCTCGTAGCTCTCGGTCACTGCTGCATGGGAGAGGACAGAGACAACAGAGCCAGGCCATCTGTGGCTGCCCACCTTCCCCCACTCTCCCAGGAAGAGACCTCTATCGCAGACCGGCTCTGGGCAGTGCAGTGGAGAGCGGGAAGAAGGGTGAGCATTAAAAAAGAGACGAGGGCCAAGGGCCTGCCGATGCTGTCTGTCTGGAGGCCTAGGGCCTCCCATGGCTCAAGTGGCACCTGGCATGGGCTGTGGGGCCACCAAGCCCCTGCATTTGGTCAAGTGCTCTCCAAAGTGCACCAAAGACGCGTTCAGGAGGATGGCATGGCCACATCCCCCACCATGTCCTGCTGGGCCATGCTATGCTCAGGAGAGAGCAGGACACAGCCTCAGGGTGGAACAGCTGAGTCCCTCTTGGGGCACTGCCCTGGCTGGGTCCTGGCCAGGCATGGCAGGGACTTGAGAGACACAAAATGTCTGGGTGTCACTGATGGTCCCGGGTGGGGAGACTGCCTTAGAGCCATGCCGAATGGTGGGAGCCATGGTGGGGCTTGTGCTGGCCTCGACAGCCCCTGGGGAAAGGCCTGGCTGGGCCCTGGGTGCAGCGGCTGCAGGTCGGGAGGAGGGACAGTGCCAGCATGGCTGCCCACTGCCAGCCAGCCCAGGGGCTGCACACCGGCGGGCTGGCGTTCCTCCCGTGTGAGGAACTGGGCAAGGTGGCCATCTTCTTTCCTGTCCCGAAATGGCACTGCCAGCAGTTCCCACCCATGAGCTCCCAGACCAAGCTGAGATTTGACAGGGAAAAGGCTCCACCTTCTTCCCAAAGCCTGCTCTGATGTCTCACGGCAGGCAGAGGTGCTGGGGCTGTTTGGTGCTGTGTCCCCCCATCATCCTGCAGACTCTGACGGGGGGAGGCCGGGCCCCATCCAGCCCAGCCCGGCCCAAGGGGCATCAGGAACTGAACACAAAAACCGTTCTGGAAAAGTGACCACGTCCTGTGGTGTCTCCACGGGGTGTGTGTGGTGCAGCCACCTTCAGCAAATGGAGAGCCAGGGCTTGGGGCTGGAGGCAGCTATACACTTTGATTCCCCTCTGGGTAGGACAAGATCCCTGAGAGTGAGCCAAGTGCTTCCGATGACCCCCCGTGTGAGGAACCAGGGGAGCCCAGAGGGCTGGCCAGCAGTGCTGGGGTGTGGGGAGAGCCTGTGGGACTTTGTCCTGCAGCCTCCAGGGGAGGCACTAGGTGTTATCAAATGGGCCCTCTTGCCACATGCGCCTGGAGACATCAGCCATGGCCAGGGCAACCTGACAGGGCTCTGGGAAGACAACGCCAAGGCCTTGGTGATTGGTGTGAAACACCAATGCCAAGCACAAGACAAGCAATGGGGGATGGAGTGGACAGTGGCGTTGCAGTAGCTCCAGACGTGTGCGAGCACCACGGGCAAGGACAGCCTGTTGTGATGTCCCCAAGTGACGGACGGTGATGTCACCAAGCGATGGGTTCTGACGTCACTGAGGGATGGACTGCAATGTCTCCAAGCGATGGACTATGACATCCCTGAGCGATGGATTGTGACCATGCGTCCCTCTCTGCTTATATCCAGGTGCCAAGTCTCACCCAGCTGGCTTGTGCCCGCACTCCAGCTGAGCAAGTACGCAAGGTTTGGAGTGTTGAGCAAGGCTGTTGCTGGTGCTGAGGTCGTGCTCGGGGGGTTCTTCGCTGCAACTCTCAGTGCCCAACTCCAGAGCCATTGAACGATTTTCCCTGGCCCTGCCTGTTTCAGGCAGCCTGGGCACCCAGGAGGCACGCTCGCAGCAGCAGAGGTAAGCTGTGCAGGGAAACCTCACCCTGGGGAGCTGGGAGGGTTTCCTTCTTGAGGGACCTGGACATTTCTTCCATCCCTCCCTGGACCAGCGAATGACTGTGGCCTCTCTTCCTTTTCCAGCATGACACCTGCTGTTGCAGCACCAGTGAGAGGGAGCGGCTCGACATCCCCAGCTCCCCCCAGCCCACTGCAGGACCTGGAGAGCATGGCCACGGAGCTGGAGAACTGTCCAATATGCCTGGACAGCTGGGAGGAGGCCAGCTATGTACTGCCATGCCTCCACCAATTCTGCTACCCATGCATCATGCGGTGGGCTGAGAGCAAGCCTGAGTGCCCCCTCTGCAAGAGGAGGGTGAGATCCATCTTGCACTCAGTGCGGGCAGACAACGACTTTGAGGAGCATGTCATCCCACCATCTGCAGCACCATCAGTTGTTGGCCACCTGACAGGAGAAGCTCCTGGACACCCAGCCGCCCACAGCCTCCATCACCCTGCAGCACTCCAGCCACCAGCCGCAGGGCCACTGCCCATGGCTCCAGTGGGTGGCTTCTATGCCTATGTTTGGGCATCCGTCTTCCATGTCTACCCCACTGTCCTCCGTCCCCTGCTGCCCTGGCTGCATCAGGGGCTGGGGCAGCTCTTCGAGGATGCCCAGGAAGCAGCAGCAGTGCAGAGCCTCATCATATCCAGCCTGCACTACTTTGGCCTGGGTGAGGAGGCTCTGATCCAGCTGCTGTGGGCGTCCCTGGGCAGGCGCATGAGGACCTTTGTCCACCAGCTTGTTGACACCATCGTGCGTCGGTGCAGTGGGGAGGCCCAACATCGGATGGGCCTCGAGGACAGCCGTGCCTCTGGGGGGTGGGTAGGCAGCCCGCAAGCTGCTCCTGGCCCTGCTGCTTTTCAAGGGGGGACTCCTGCCCCCAGCCCAGCCTTTCGGGGGCGCCGCGGCAGCCCTCCCAATGCCCCTGTTCCCACCCATGGGGAGCGAGAAGAGCCCCAGGAGGACCCAGAGGAGGCTGTGCCTGGGCCCTCCACTCCCAGCCAGGGCAGCCAATGCTACCCTAGGGGGCCCCGACGAGCCCTGAAGAGGAGGGCTGGCAGGCCGGAGGACCACTCCCAACCCAGCAAGAAGCCACCCCACCATCAGTGACACTGAGAGGGTGCCTCAGGGGCTGGTCAAACCACAGACAGGCTGGCAGCTGGGGCTCAGGCTGGTCCCCAAGAGATCCCAGACCTTTAAATCTAATTATTATGAAATAAAAGAAAATAAAGGCATGAAAACTGCAGAAAAAGTCTCAGTATTACCAACAATGCAGGTGGCATTGTATCCCCATCTGTGCTGCTTTCTCCCCCTTTTCCCGGTGCTACGCCCACCGTTTCCTCACGTGTCCACTGGGCCCTACTACCTCCTCCAACCTTACTTCATGTTACCTCTGACTATACTGCATGTTTCTTCTGGAGATGCCAGGTACTATTTCCGTGTTCCCTTTGCTCCCTCGAAAGCATGTTTTGCCCACCTCCAGGCCTGTATCTCTGCTGCTGTTTCTAGCTTTGGGGTTGAGGACACTGCAAAAATCATAGAATCATAGAATGACTTGGGTTGGAAGGGACCATTAAAGGTCATCTAGTCCAACCCCCCTGCAATAAGCAGGGACATCTTCAACTAGATCAGGTTGCTCAGAGCCCTGTCCAACCTGACCTGAATGTTTCCAGGGATGGGGCATCTACCACCTCTCTGGGCAACCTCTTCCAGTGTTTCACCACCCTCATTGTAAAAAATCTCTTCCTTATATCTAGTCTGAATCTACCTTCTTCTAGTTTAAAACCATCACCCCTTGTCCTGTCGGAACAGGCCCTACTAAAGAGTCTGTCCCCGTCTTTCTGATAAGTCCCCTTTAAGTACTGAAAGGCCACAATAAGGTCTCCCTGGAGCCTTCTCTTCTCCAGGCTGAACAACTCCAACTGTCTCAGCCTTTCCTCACAGGACAGGTGTTCCAGCCCTCTGATCATTTTTGTGGCCCTCCTCTGGACCCACTCCAACAGGTCCATGTCTTTCCTGTGCTGGATGCAATTCAATCCAGAGCTGGATGCAATTCTCCAGGTGGGGTCTCACTAGAGCAGAGTAGTTGTTCAGTACCTCAGCCTTTTCCTTGTCTGTTGTTACCAGTTTGCCAGTCTTGCTCGTCAGGGGGGGTACGCTTTCTTTGACCTTCCTTTTCTGGCTGACATACCTGTAGAAGCCCTTCTTATTATTGCTTGCATCCCTTATCAAGTTCAGCTCCAGCTGCGCCTTGGCCTTCCTGACCCCATCCCTACACAACTGGACAACGTCCCTATACTCTCCCCAGGATACCTGTCCCTGCGTCCACTGCCTGTGCATTTCCTTCTTGCCGTTTAGTTTGACCAGCAGGTCTTGACTCATCCGTGCTGGTCTCTTGACTTCCTTTCCTGATTTCTTACACTGGGGATTGAGAGCTCTTTGGCTCCATGGGAAGCACCGTTAAATATCTGCCAGGTCTGTTCTGCTCCCTTGTCCCTGAGGGCAGTTTCCCAGTGGGTCCTATTGACTAACTCCTTGAAGAGCTGGAAGTTTGCTTTCCTAAAATTCAGGGTCCTGACTTTACTCTTTGCCTGACCCATATCCCTCAGGACTGCGAACTCCACCAGTACATGATCACTGCAGCCCAGGCTGCCTCCAACCTTGTCGTCACCTATTAGCTCACTTGCGTTGATGACCAGCGGGTCCAGTATCACATCCCCTCTGGTAGGGCTGTCTATCACCTGGTTTAAGAAGTTATCCTCAATGCACTCCAGGAGTCTCCTGGATTGCCTATAGATTGCTGTGCTACTTTTCTAGATGTCGGGGTGGTTGACGTCCCCCAGGAGGACGAGACCCTGCGAGCGCGATGCCTCCTGTAGTAAGAAGTCTTCATCAATAGGCTCCCCTTGATCGGGCAGCCCGCAGTAAACACCAACCACAAGGTTCCCTTTGTTGCCTCGGTCTCTAATTCTTAGCAGAAACTTTCAGCCTGCTTGTGACTATTCTTCAGAGACAGCTCTTCACATGCTATCCATTTCTTGACATAGAGGGCAACCAGCGCTTTTACAGATCCTTTGAAATGACTCTGTAGCCAGGTACTAGTGGCACACTTCAGGGATTAATACCAGAACCAAGGCTATTTAGCATCTTTACCCACTGGAGTGATGGGACGGCATGCACCCTCAGCAAGTCTGAGGATCCATACACACCTGTGTGGAGATTTCCAGCGAGAATTTACTGCTGGCTGTAAGTGCTCCCAAAGCAGGGAAGAAAAAAAAGAAAAAGTTTATGTGAGGGTGGAAGCATTGTTTGAACTACAAGAGCNCAAGGTTCCCTTTGTTGCCTCGGTCTCTAATTCTTAGCAGAAACTTTCAGCCTGCTTGTGACTATTCTTCAGAGACAGCTCTTCACATGCTATCCATTTCTTGACATAGAGGGCAACCAGCNCCAACCTCACACTTGTCCAAACAAAGAACCCAAATTCAGTGCCCCAGACAATTTTTCAGTACTCCTAAAATTAAAGTGTGAGGCTTGTTAGAATGTGTTTGTGAGCAGGACAGTAACCTTAGTGCCATCCAGTGGCCGCTGAATGTCAGAAGAGAGGAAAACTGCACAAAGTCCAAAGGGCTAATCAAGAATGAGTTCAGATTTCTGGCCAGTCTTACTCAAATATTCACCTTCAGTGCTCAGGGGTATTTCCATCTGGTGAGCCACTGAAATGCAGCCACCACAGAGCTTTACCAGCCATTATGGCTGTTCCCTGAATAAAACTGTAAGGAAGGCAGGGCAAATAGTTTATCCAGTTGCAAATTAAGAATTTAGTAAAATACAATTACTCAAAGTAATTGGACAAAAGAAATTGTTCAGGAATTGTGTTTGCCTGACAATTGTAAGGTTAGCAAAGTGTTCGCCTTGAGACTTCTTATTCACAGGAGAGCCACAGCATCTCATCTGCCCTACAATGCAAGGAAGCAATGCTGGCAACTTCCCTGCCTCTTGTCTCTTGGCACAGGCTGCTCAGAGGGGTTATCCAAAACCACACTGTGACAGCTGTACCAACAGGAGGTCGCTGGCACTCTTCATTTAGCATTCCCCACCAGCACTTTAAAACACAAACAGAAGAGAGCTGGTAACATCTTGCAACAGGCACCTCTGAAAAGACTGTATTAAAGCTGCAGGTACACTGTGTGGTAGCATATACGGGTATTACATATCTGTATACAGCTTACTGACTTTTCTGGTCTAGAAGGCTGCATTAATAATGCTTCTTTTTAAAGAGTATACTTTAGCTGTGCTTTCACAGTTATGACATTTCAAGTTATTTAACATGACCTTTTGGGTCAAAAGAGAGTGAACTGTGGCCAAAATTGCATTTAATCTTGCTTTGCTATGGTTTCTTTAGCAGCTAGTGTCAAAACTAGTGTCAAAACCTCTTAAATTACATGCACACAATGCACCATTCCAGACCAAATCCTGTATGGCCTCTTTTCCTGTGGGGTCTAGGACTAGTCCTTGCTTCAAACCTTTCTTGCTTCAAAACCACGTAAAAGGAGCTAATGTTTGCCATGTTTGCTAAAGTTACCTGTTCAAATGCACCTGTTCCCTCTTCCCATCTGATACCACCATCTGGGTGTCCAGGTCTGGGTGTTTAATATCATTGTGTCAACCTGCATACTTGCTACATCATGTGAAAACGATCCTTCACGTCATAAACTGCCTGTAAGATCTTTTTGGTGCATCCTGAGATCCAGGGCTTGTCTCATTATTGCCCCTACTATTAGGGGGAGTTTGAGACAAGGAATGGCACCTGCTATAGAGTTTCCTTGGTTTCACTACAAAACAATTGTGAGGACAGCCTTGAAACTCCCCTTGAAGCAAGAATGGAGGAGCAAATCTGTGTGCAGAGCTGTGCAGGGTCTGGTATTTCCAGCACGGTGCCAAACAGTTACCTGAGTGTGTGAGTTTTGGAGGCATGATGGCTCTGAGTCTTTCAGAATTCCCCTGTTTCCACTTCATGTTCTATCACTGACCTTTGTTTCAGATCCACTAGGTTTTTCCTGTTGGCTGCTGCCTGGGGGATGTTAATTGAGACTTGGGAGCTTGTATTTTGTGACAGGCCATTCATTTGCTATTGAGTGCTGAAGGCACCCTCTATAGTGGCTGGAGGATGTTCTTTGAGCCCTTCTGAAAGAAATGGTCATTTCACGGTTGGTGCATCTGCTGGAGATGAGATTTAGTGATCCAGGTAATCCCTGTTTTTGTCTTGCCCATGTTCCTAGGAGTTCAGTGGAAGTGGATGGTTCTGTGTGCCATAAAAAGCGTAGATCCCCTTGAAGGCTCAGGACCCGAAGAGAACACACATCTAGATGGCCCAAGTACCAAGCTAGCCTCAATCTCCTGGGGTTTTCATTATGACTTCAAAACTACTTTTAGTCTAAGCTTATTGGGAATTTAGGCTATATCAGTATGCACCATAGGTATCACAAAGATGGAGGGGTTTATCATTATCGCTATTTTAATATGGTGTATTAGGTTTGTGTGGCAAGGTTTTAGTAGCGGGGGTGCTACAGGGGAGTAAATCCCACACAGTTTTTGTGAGAAGCTGCTAGAAGCTTCCCCTGTGTCCGATAGAGCCAACGCCAGCAAGCTCCAACATGGACCTGCTGCTGGCCAAAGCTGAGCCCATCAGCGGTGGTGGTAGCACCTCTGTGATAACATTTAAGAAGGGGGAGGAGGGGGAACTGCTGCGCAACAGCAGCCGGAGTGAGAATATGTGAGAGAAACAACTCTGCAGACACCAAGGTCAGTGAAGGAGCAGTGGGAGGAGGTGCTCCAGATGCCAGAGCAGAGATTCCCCTGCAGCCAGTGGTGAAGACCATGGTGAGGCCGGCTGTCCCCCTGCAGCCCATGCAGGTTGATGGTGGAGCAGATATCCACCTGCAGCCTGTGGAGGACCTCATGCCGAAGCAGGTAGGGAAGACTGCGCTGGAGGAGGCTCTTGGCAGGACCTGTGGACCCATGGAGAGAGGACCCCACGCTGGAGCAGGTTTGCTGGCAGGACTTGTGACCCTGTGGGGGACCACGCTGGAGCAGTCTGTTCCTGAAGGACTGCACGCCGTGGAAGGGACACATGCTGCAGCAGTTCGTGAAGAACTGCAGCCTGTGGGAAGGACTCACATTGGAGAAGTTCACAGAGAACTGTCTCCTGTGGGGGGGACCCCATGCTGGAGCAGGGGAAGAGTGTGAGGATGAAGGAGTGGCAGAGACAACGTGTGATGAACTGACCACAACCCCCATTCCCTGTCCCCCTGCGCTGCTGGCAGGGAGTAGGTAGAGAAATCAGGAGTAAAGTTGAGCCCGGGAAGAAGGGAGGGGTGGGGGAAGGTGTTTTAAGATTTCGTTTTATTTCTCATTACCCTACTCTGATTTGATTGGCAATACATTATTCCCAAGTCAAGTCTGGTTTTGCTCATGATGGTAACTGGTGAGTGATCTCCCTGTCCTTATCTTCACTCACAAGCCTTTCTTATATTTTCTCTCCCCTGTCCAGCTGAGGTGGGGAGTGACAGAGCGGCTTGGTGGGCACCTGGCATCTGGCCAAGTTCAACCCACCACATATGGCAAAAGCTTTTCTGGGCTTTCTCTATATAAACATCCCAAGTCAGTGAGAGTGTCAAGTGACAGTTTGTATTCACAAAGCAAGAATCTCCTTACTACGAGTCAATGTTTGGTTTGTCAGTAAATGGAAATTACAGGAAGAAACATAGTTCCTGCTGCAATTTCAGGCTCTTGAAATTCTCACATTACAGACAGAATCCCGATTTCAGCATTTCTGAATACCTTCTAAGGCAGAATCTGGCTCCTGCCACATGTGCGCATTGGTTTTCATTATGCAGTAGTAAACAAGGTGTGTTACCAATGCATTTATTGACACTCGCTGCTCTGAATCAGTCTTCCTCACCTATAGGAAACATTGCCCGTATGACTTTCACAAATTCAATATTTCTATTTAATTTTTTAAATTAATTAAATTCTTTTATCATGCACTAGTGTTGGGATTTATAGCAAGAAAGTTCAGTCCCACAGAGATGAACTGAAGGTAGGCAGCAGCGTCTCTGCCTTGGCATTCATGAATTGTATTGATTTACACTTGCAGACATGTGCCATTCACACTATTTCTTCAGCTCTGTGCATTCAATATACTTCTTCCTTCACACTCTTGTCCAAGCAAGTGCATCAGTAAAATCAACGCTTATAGCCAAGTGCTCAGAAGCAATCCTATTTTATAGCAGTCCTGTATGCACATAAGGTCATGAGAAAGTGTTGTGGAAAAGAAACACACCTCAGGCCCAACCCTACAGAGTGCAATGGAATTCCAGGACACCACCGAGTGTTTTTCTTTTCGGTTGACTGCACTGGGTGTAGGACTTTTGGCTGCATACAAACTCAACTTTCAACTATTGGGGTTTTACAGTATAACTAAGGGGAGGTTTATTTTCTTGATTATTCTTATGTGTGAGTATAGTATTCTGTAGGAAGATGTTTTAAGAAAGGAAATTCTGGCAAAATAAAACTTCAATATATTATTTCAGACATCTTGTCACGTGTTCTGTTACAATATATTGTAAATAATAACAGTTTATAACAAACTAAATTGCAATATTTTGACTGACACATACATAATTTTACTAAAAATATTATTTTCCAGTCTTTTCAAATATCATGATTGTATTTTGAAATGTAAGCAGATTTCTTTTTAAGGTGGAATTTGCAAGAGGGTGGAAGTTCCCCTTACTGTACAACTCCACTTGAGATGTAACGCACTAAGGGCTTGGCCCGGGCATTTGTAAAAGTGAGGAAATACAGCCTCATTTCCGCCCAGTGAATTTTCAGGTTTTTGGACTTTTGTTCTAGAGAAAAGCAAAAGTGGTGTGGTACTAAGTGAGGCCTTTAATGTCTCATGCACCCTTGGCTGTAAGTGAAAGGGACAGGCAGAATAGGTGGGCAGCTGACCATCTTATGCCAGGGCATGGCTCAGCAGTTGGGTGCACAGGATGGCCGCTGTAGCTCTGCCGGCTGTCAGGAAGCAATGGTATCTACCCGGCAGAAGGCCGTGTCTTCTCTAAACTCTGCACCCGCTGTGACGGACACAGCTTCCCAGACAGAGCTCTGATGGGAACATGCTGCTACCCGGGTGTCAGGCTGCAGGGTGTGCCCTGCTCTTGTGCCAGTACCGGCCGGCTGCAGTGAGCACACCTGTGGGAGGTGCGCCCAGGTAGAGGAACTCCTCCGCTTAGTGGCAGAGCTCTGGGAGGAGGTGAGTAGGTTGAGGAGTATTGGGGCATCTGACAGGCAGATCGACTACTGGAACCGCACCCTACCATCCCTGGGACAGGCCTGTCAGGCAGACAGGACACATGATATGGAGGATTCCCTATCCATTAGTGCTTTTTCATGTAGGCAGCAATGAAGTTGCAGTAAGAAGTCCAAGGGCAATCAAGAGAGACTTCAGGGCATTGGGACAACTGGGTAAGGGATCAGGACCACAAGTGGTTTTTTCCTCTGTCCTTCCAGTTGCAGGGAATGATGAGGGAACAAACAGGAAGACCCAGCTGATCAATACCTGGCTCTGAGACTGGTGTCACCAGTAGAATTTTGGTTTTTTTGATCATGGGTTGGCCTACACGACACCAGGCCTGCTGGGGACAGATGGAGTACACCTGTCTCAAAGGGGGAAAAGGATCTTTGCGCAGCAGTTAGCAGGGCTCACTGAAAGATCGTTAAACTAGATTTGAAGGGGGAAAGGGATAAAACCAGGCTCGCTAGAGATAAGCCTGGGGGCAGAGACCAGGGACGTGTGCTAGTGAGGTGTTTCAGTCTGCTCCACGATGTGCTGAGTACAGTGGAGCACATTTGAAATCTCTGTACTAATGCATGCAGCACCTTAGCCATCTCACTAGGGGTAGAGGATAGAGATCCACGCGGCAGCAAAGATGCAAGGGTTGTCGATGCATTAGAAACCATGGAAGCACCTGAGAGCAGTCACATAGGAATTAGGGCTTCTTTCCCAAAAAAGGTGGCAGGATCAATAGCCTAACTGAAGTGCATACAGCACAGGCAACAAACAGGAGTTGGAAGCCACTGTGCAGCTGGAAAACTATGACATAGTTGCAATCACAGAAACATGGTGGGATGACTTACACAACTGGAGTGCTGCAATGGATGGCTATAAGCTCTTCAAAAGGGATAGGCAAGGAAAGAGAGGTGGTGGAGTATGTTGGGAATTTTGACTGTATAGAGCTTGACGATGGTGATGAAAGTGTTGAGTGTTTATGGGTAAGAATCAAGGGAAGAGGCCAACAAGGCAGATATCACGGTGGGAGTCTGTTATAGACCACCCAACCAGGATGAAGAGGCAGATGAAATATTCTATATCAGCTGGGAGAAGCCTCACGATCATTAGCCCTTGTTCTCGGGGGGGACTTCAGCTTACCACATGCCTGCTGGAAATGCAATACAGCCAAAAGGAAACAGTCTAGAAGGTTCCTGGAGTGTGTGGAAGACAACTTCCTGACACAGCTCATGAGGGACCCAACCAGGGAAAGTGCCTCACTGGACCTGTTGCTTGTGAACAGAGAAGGACTTGTGGGTGACGTGATGGTTGGAGGCTGGCTTGGGCACGGCAATCATGAAATGGCAGTTTTCGATTCCTGGAGAAGTAAGGAGCGGGGCCAGCAGAACTGCTACCTTGGACTTCTGGAGGGCAGACTTTGACCTGTTTAGGAGCCTGGTTGACAGAGTCCCTTGGGAGGCAGCCTGAAGGGCAAAGGAGTCCAGGAAGGCTGGACATGATTCAAGAAGGAAATCTTAAAGGCGCAAGAGCAGGCCATGCCCATGGGCCAAAAGACAAGCCAGCAGGGAAGAAGACCGGCCTGGCTGAACAGAGAGCTCTGGCTGGAACTCAGGAAAAAATAGGAGAGTTTATGACCTTTGGAAGAAGGGGCAGGCAA
>WAAD01023289.1:30247-48709 GCA_013389945.1 Fregata magnificens | reverse complement strand
GAGGCGTGAGCGGGTAGGTGCGGTGCCGGAGGTCGGCGTTCCCGCCCCTGGCACGCTCCCCTGGCCAGGGTAGGGGTCTGCGGCCCGCCAACGCCTGCTCCTCCCCAGCGCCGGCACCGCGGGGCGCCGCCGCTAGGAGACAGCGGTGCCAACAAACTTCTCCCCTTTCAGAGGTGCGCCGAATTGCCCCACCTCGGTACTAAATAAGACCGTAATAAAGCAATAAAGATCCGTGCCTTTTACCGGCAGCTGCCCCCAGTCAACGTGCCGGTACGGTGGGAAAAGTGCTTCCCAGCAGACGGAGCGCACAGCTCGCTCCGAGCGCTCCTGAACAGAATGGCTTCCCCCCCGTTTTACCTTCTTTAAACTCTTTCCAACTTCTTGAGAAGTTTACACCTGCGCACAACTGAAGGGCTAGCGAGGCACCGTGTAACATTTTACATCCATACTCCTTTTTTTGCACCAAGCATAGGTAAGGGCAGTAGATAGCCTGTTGCTGCACCGGGGTGACAGGATCACCCCATGTAACCTCATCTGACGAAAACGCAGCTGTTTCGGTTTTTTTTTTCTTTTTTTCCTCAGCCAAGTTCAAAGTGAAGCAAGAATAAATCTAAATCACAGTTCAGGACCTCTGTTTTAGGGAGAAAAACAAGCTGATTCAACAAGTCCAATGTAGATCTGCAGGGGAGAGCAGCTGTACTGTTCAAGACTAATTTAAAACTAACAGTTTCTTTTCATGCTAAAAACCCAAGCAGTTTGCTTTTATCTTAGGAGAGCTCTCCAGCCGAGTCCCAAAGGGCCTTTTGCAACTGTGCCGCAAAGTCAGCTGGAGCAAGGGAAGTGTATTAGCGTGTCAAATTGATCTATATATGGAAGAATATTGCAATATTGTGTACTCCTTACATACTTGAAGACCAAATGGAAACAGGACCTCACAATCTGCTGTGGGTACGGAATTGTTATTTGGACAAGAATGTCATTAAAAAAAAACCAACACAAAAACCAAAAACCCCCAAACACAAGATCTCCATTAATTGTGTTTATAGACCTCAAAACAACTTTTTGAAGTTTTCAGCATACTACCATTATTAAGATTTTCACCAGAAGTTTAGGTTAGATACCAAATTTGATTTTTTATGAGCCAAACTAGTACACTGCTGTTTTCAGCTGTATTTAAAATCCTTCTTACCAAAAGCAGTGTCCTTCTTTTAAAGTCCAAAAAATACCATCTCCAAGTTAACACCTCTGTGATAATTAATATGGCATGGATACAAATGTGTTTGTATATCGTTGAGTTACAGAACAGAGGTTTTTGTTATATAAATTAGCATTGATTTGAGATAGTGCCATTATGAAATCCAGCAGAAAAGCATATAAGGATTTGGGCTATTATATATGTCCACTATTTTTGCAAATAGCATTAATAGATCATCACATTTTTTTTTTATCCATGTATTTAATTTTTAGTCTTTTTCCCACTAAAAATTACAGTTGGGATCATAAATGCAGAGCAGTTAAAAAAAAATAGCCCCAAGCAATGGCCAATATTGTAAAACCTGGTGGTACACACCTAAAACCAGCTTAAAGACAGTAACATTAGAATTAATGTCAGAATTTATTCCCATAGTACAGAGCCAGGTTTTTTTCTTTGAAATGTTGGATATTTAAGTGGACAACAGTTCATGGTGTCAGTTATCTTTTCTGAAAAAAACAGATAATTAATTTCTGAAGAGAGAAAAAATACTTTATTATCACCCCATTTATACACAAAGTACTAGAACAGGGTATGGATTAAAAAACTAATTATAAAGTGTAAAAACATGTATAGTTCAGCCGCACGTGGGCATACAATGTTTCTGTTGAACAACCATGCGACTGAAAAAAAAAAGAGAATGAAATGCACCATTAGATTGACAGATTTTTCTTAAAACACCATCATGTTGCTACATAGCTCTTTGTAAGCTGTCCAGCCTAGATCTTGCAAGCTACCAAGCATTATTATCATCTAACTAGCAAGACATTTCTCTGTACTTCAGTTTGATATTGTAATTCCAGCACATGTTGAGCGCGTACGGTGAAATATATTGCCAGGCACAAGCATAAGGCTGCAGAACCAGAATACCGGACTTTTAAAACAAAACAAGAAAACCCCACCAAAACCAAATCCCCAATCTTTTCAAACTCTTGCAAATAATTCAACACAACAAATGGCCACAGGGATGTGGGCCAGAACATCCAGTATCAGAAGGTGTATCTTTAACTGAGACTAGTAACTTCTCAGTACTAAATACATTCCAATTTGATGACCCACCGGAGAGGTATGTCCCTTAAAGAAACTGATTCCATAGCTTGTGTTTCAGATCTACAGAGAGACTTTGTGTTTTATTACAAAACAGAAAAGTTAAAAATTCTATCATGGAAAAAACACTGATCAGCAATAAAATAGTTGTTTCGTATAAGCTATATTAAACCAAACTGCATCAGATTTTCCTCTAGAAAACTGTAAATAGAAGATGTAAGATTCAGAAATGTTAAGGCCCCAGTCAACAACTAAATAACTCTGATGCATTAGAATCATAGAAACATTAAGGTTGGAAAAGAGCTCTAAGATCATCAAGTCCAACCATCAACTAACACCACCATGACTCCTAAACTAGGCCCTGGAGTGCCACGTCTACACCTTTTTTGAACGCCTCCAGGGTTGACGACTCCACCACCTCTCTGGGCAGCCTGTTCCAATGCCTAACCACTCTTTCGGTAAAGAAATTCTTCCTAATGTCCAATCTAAACCTCCCCTGACGCAACTTGAAGCCATTCCCTCTCGTCCTATCGCTAGTTTCTTGGGAGAAGAGTCCAGCACCCGCTTCCCTACAACCTCCCTTCAGGTAGTTGTAGAGAGCGATAAGGTCTCCCCTCAGCCTCCTCTTCTCCAGACTAAACAGCCCCAGTTCTCTCAGCCGCTCCTCATAAGACTTGTTTTCTAGTCCCTTCACCAGCCTCGTTGCCCTTCTCTGGACACGCTCCAGCACCTCAGTGTCCTTCTTGTACTGAGGGGCCCAAAACTGAACACAGTACTCGAGGTGCGGCCTCACCAGTGCCGAGTACAGGGGCACGATCACTTCCTTACTCCTGCTGGTCACACTATTCCTGATACAACCCAGGATGCTGTTGGCTTTCTTGGCCACCTGGGCACACTGCCGGCTCATGTTCAGCCGGCTGTCGACCAGCACCCCCAGGTCCTTTTCTGCCGGGCAGCTCTCCAGCCACTCTTCCCCAAGCCTGTAGCGTTGCATGGGGTTGTTGTGACCAAAGTGCAGGACCCGGCACTTGGCCTTGTTGAACCTCATACAGTTGGCCTCGGCCCATCGATCCAGCCTATCCAGATCCCTCTGCAGGGCCTTCCTTCCCTCGAGCAGATCGACACTCCCACCCAGCTTGGTATCATCTGCAAACTTGCTGAGGGTGCACTCAATCCCCTCATCCAGATCATTGATGAAGACGTTGAACAAAATTGGCCCCAGAACTGAGCCCTGGGGAACACCGCTCGTGACCGGCTGCCAACTGGATTTAACTCCATTCACCACCACTCTCTGGGCTCGGCCATCCAGCCAGTTTCTTACCCAGCAGTGTATGCCCATCCAAGCCGTGAGCTGCCAACTTCTCCAGGAGAATGCCGTGGGAGGCCGTGTCAAAGGCCTTACTAAAGTCCAGGTAGACAACATCCACAGCCTTGCCCTCATCTACTAGGTGGGTCACCCGGTCATAGAAGGAGATCAGGTTGGTCAGGCAGGACCTGCCTTTCATGAAGCCATGCTGGCTGGGCCTGATCCCCTGGTTGTCTTGCACCTGCCTGGTGAGCGCACTCAAGATGAGCCGCTCCATAATCTTCCCTGGCACCGAGGTCAGGCTGACTGGCCTGTAGTTCCCCGGATCCTCCTTCCAGCCCTTCTTGTAGATCGGCGTCACATTGGCAAGCAGTATGTGTCTAGAACACCTTACTCCCTGTACTCTGTAGAATTCTCTTGACTATTCCTGTTACGTGTGATTTAAATAATGTATAATTAGAATGATACAAAATTTTTATTGTATATAATTAGAATAAAATGATCATGATATAAAAATCAGCATGCTATAAAACATATTAAATTAGATTCACTTTGGCAGATGCAAAAGCTGTTTTAAATACTCCCATCTATTCATTCAGATTAGCTTAGCCTCCAAAATAAATGTGAGTAATCATAAGTTTTACTTTCTCCTCATACAGTGCAAATCCTTGCAAACACAAAAATAAGTCATAGTTGCTCTCCTCAGATCATTTCCTGTACTTGACATTGTACAGAAGCAGCACAAAGATTATAAAACATGTTCTGCACAAAGGCAATGCCTTAGTAGTCTTTACATTCTCTGTGCAATCCTTCTGTGCCAGTCAAGGTAGGTCACAAAGCTGCATTACAACAAAAACTTGGAAGTACTAAATACTGATATAGGCAATTAAAATCCTTGCCATGATGTTGTAAATACCTGAAGGGTTAAACTTGCAGCTTGAGCCATTATTAACCTAAAGCCACATCCTGAGAAATACAAATGACTCAATGAGACAACTTGTGACCATATAAGGAAGAAAGGAATTCAAAGTTCACGAGCTGAGAAACTTCAAGGACTGGTAACAGAAAGAAACATCCTCCCACAAGGAAGATGGAGGGATGCTACAACCATGAAACAATGAAACCAGCGAGAGTCACAGTAACTGGGGGAAAGGTAATTCCGGCAGGGGGAGACTGCGACCACTGACTCAGCTGAGGGACGAAAGGACTACCCCCCCTGTTTTGAGTATGCGCAGTTAATTAAAATCACACTGGAGCTTTAAAACTAAGCGAAAGAAATACAGGCCCATGGAAGAAGAGGATGCTTAGTCAGGTTAATGACTATGTATTAGATAGGCGTAGTGTGTTAACTTTCATGTATAAATGTCAAAAAGGAATTATAGTAGGTGTGCATGCTAGGCGGAGAGATCCCCCATGCACCCGGTGCCGAACAAAGTAATGCCTGCTCTTTAATATGCCCAGTGTTAAGGAGTTTTATTCCCAGTTGTTGGTGACAATGAATTTCTCTAGACTGTTGATAAAGCACAAGTAACATTTAAACACAAAGGGCATTTGCCAAGTTTTAGTTATAGGATAATGATTCTATATTATATTAAGCATAAATTATTCTACAACAGTCATTCATGTCTTTTTCAAGATATATCACTTAAACTGAAGCACTGAATATAGTTTTCAAAGCTACAGCATACTTTTTCTTCAAACACCCATTAGACTGAAGCTATTTCTACAATATCATTTTATCAGCTCATCAAGGATCTTCAGGCTACTCACGATAGAAATTCATAACAAATGAACTAAAGTCCTTCACAGAGAAATAGCATATACACAGACCTATGCAAAACAGAAGACCACTCCATTAATCCTTCAAACACCATAAGAGTGGAAGTGCAGAATTTTCCTGTCTGCAGAGTCTGTCTTACGGACAGATAGACGGGAACATAGCTCTACATCCATAAAGTGTGGTAAGCAGAATTAGGGCTTCAACCAGTATGGGTTTGTTCAATGTCAATGGCTAGCTATAGAGGCAGAAAAAGGCAAAAAACCCCCTCAAAACACTTTACAGCGTGATTTCTGCAATCCATTGTTTATGGGTTTCTAACAAAACCAAGGCCTTTATTAGACGTGAAAAAGTAGTCCAAGCAGTAACGCTCCCTGGAAAACTCTGGGCTATGCAAAAACATAAGAACAATGCACCCCTTGCCAAAATTGCTAAACTTTGTAAGAAGACTAGGCTGATATTTTTTACCTGGCTATCTTGGCAGACAGCAGAACATGCTGGAAGGTAAATGTCCATGTTTTTGGTGACTCAGTCAGGCAGGTGGAGCTTATCCTATTCTGGCTGTTGTTACAGGGCCTCTTTATGAGGGATATGGAAGAAAGGATTTGATAACACAAATATTTTCTCTCTTAGAGAAATAATTTAGGATATGTTTATACTTCATTACTTTATTAGGATTTTTGTTAAGAATTAAAATGCAGAACTGGGTAATTTTATGACTGGCAAAGAGTAAGTGAAGACTAAGAACGAAAGAAAAGTGAAGCCCACCTTTATTTTCTTATCAAAGCTGGTACATTTCCCACAGTTAATTCCGAGGTATTTGCAGTCCCTTAAGAAAACCATGACTGAAAAAATCCCCATACAGGTTCAGTACTGCATGAGGGACAGATGGGGGCGACACTTTTAACAAACCAAGCTGTGAATAAAAACTAACAAACACTTTACAGACGCTGTAGCAAAAGAGAGCATCTTTCTTTTGAACCTTACAGTATGTATTAGTAACTTTATTCCTATTGCAGTAGCAAAAGAACTGGGAGAATAATTTCTAAAGGTTTAGGAAAAAAGGATTTGAGAAAGAGGTGTAAAACTAGTTTTTACTAGGCGGGGATTGCTGACTTGGCCGCCAGCGGGTCCTGCGGTGGAAGAGGTTAATGAAGACATGTTTCTGTCTAATAACTGTCTTACCCAGCTGCCCGCAAAGAAGATGGAGCTCGAAGTTAAAAAGCTGACAAGCTCCGAGCCTGCCGATCGGACCAACAGCCGGACCAGGGCGCCGCGGGCCGCCTCACGCCCGGCGCTCCCGTCACGTTGTCCCTCACAACCCGCCGGCACAGCCCCGCGTGCTCCAGCCGCCGCCACCGAAGGACGGGNGGGAAATTCCGTTAGGAGCGCGAGGCCCAGGAGCGCGCGGCGCGGAGCGGGCGGGGGTGGGCGCCGCTGCCCCCCTTTCCCTCAGCTTGGGGTGCGCTCAGCTGAGGCGCTTGGGAAGGGCGGTTCGCTGTAGGCGGCGGGACTGGCTTGTTCAAAGGCTCCGTTGGCCGGCTACGGGAGGGAGGAGAGTTGGCGATGCAGGTTAGCGGTGCCCGGTTTGTCTGTGAGCTAGGCGGCTCGAGGGCGTCGGCCGCGGAAAAGGGAGGGTTGTAACGCCGCGACTCACCCACCTCCCCTCCCTTCAAACGCCTGCGGCCACGTCCGTACCTCTTTGCTGCTCGGGTGCGGTTTTCCTCCAGGTGATGGGTGCTGCTGAAATACCGCAGGTACCGCGCCCGCTTCGGTTCCCCTCTGAAACTAGCAGCTTGCCCCAGTGCCGGGCAGCCCCTAGCCGGCCCTGAGGGGAGCGGGCGCCCCGGCAGTTCGGAATGGCTCTGGTTTCCTCGCGAAAACCTCCCTTCTTTTCCCCCATCCAGAACCGTAACAGGTTGAAGGAAGAAGTGGTTGCAGATAGGAGCTTAGCGTTTGGTTTTGGGAGTGTTTGGTTGGTTGGTTGGTTGGTTTTTTCCCTTTTCTTCTGCCTAAAAAGCCCTTCTGGACGTTTAGGAGCCATGATAGCAAGCTCCTCAGAGGATCTCAGAGCTGAAGAATATTTTTAATCACAGTAGATCTATGTATCTTGCTTAGTTCTAATGCTGCTACCTTGGAACTCAGGTTAGTTGAAACGATGTGTCTTGCAGGGAATAGATGCTTTGGCAGATGAAAAATTAATTCCTGTTAGGAAGAAAGTACTTTAAAGAGGCTAAAAATCTAAAATATTGGGGTTTGAACTTTTGTCATCTATAGTTTAAGTAATTGGTTTTTTGTTGTTGTTGAAAAATCAATGGCAAACATTCCACTGAATTCCGCTGAGCTAAATTTCTTTTGTTGTTCCCCTAATGCCTATAGATTTTGAAATGCTAAATTGTTTTGTACGTTAAAATTAAACATTTCTTGTTTGTGCTTAGATGAATGTTGTAGATATTTCTACTTTGTCCCTTCTTTGTTTTGAGATTTAAAACAAAAATTAGCCCCTATCTGTGTTCAGGAAATTTCACTAACCTTTCTATGTAGCTAAAATACTTGCGTCTATCAGGCTTGTTCTATGTATCAAAGTAGGCTAGAAAGAACTGCCTGTTTGAAGCTTTGTACAATTTTACAAATGACTTGAAAAGATTCTTAGAAGTCATATTTTTACTTTTGTTTGATGTTGCCAGGAGGTAAATGTGTGTGTGAACGAGAAGAGAAAGGAAATGGAAAGAGGTCTGTCCAGAACTAATTTGGTGGTAAACACTGTGCTGTAGAATGGTCAGTCATTTTTATGAAGGAAACACTGTTCTGAAAGAGAATGTAGTCAGCAAAATGCATAAACTTCAAGGCACTACAGCATTGCTATTCCAAATACGGGTTTTTTTCAGTGGGAAAGAGGTGTTTTGTGGGGAGGAAGACTATAGGAAGGAAATGTTTGTACCCCTTACTCCCAGAAGTTATTAAGTGGTACTGTGATAAATAGCTGATTCGGTACTATAAGAAGAATGAGCCATTTTCTGCTGAGATAGTTATGTTAATTAGAGACGGTTCAGTGATACACACTGTAAATGCTTTGTACTCTCGAGTCTTCCCTAACCAATGGAACTCTTTTTCAATGGCTTCAATGTTTTAAATATCTTAGCTGATTGAAGAAAATCATGTCTTTTCAGCTCTGGAAAACTGAATTACTTTCTTGGGGCCCTCTGTTGACAACATAAGCATCGCCCTTCTGCTAAGGGATAGATCTCTTTCGTGAACCCGGACGGTCCTTTGGCATAATTTTCCACCTCTGCTTTATACCATTAAATGCTGCTGAACCACTCAAGATCTAAGATGACAGTTTCAAAGCCATAAGTTGGTAAGTGTGAAAAGAAATGCATAGAGATGTCCTGGTCTGCTACTTGATTGATCTGCAGCATGTTCCAGAAGGCCAAGAAAGAGAATTCACTTTGTTAATTTTGGAGGAATAATCATAGTTCAGGATAGATTGATGTACTCCGTTTTCCTGGGGGCTTGCTCTTCCATCTTTTTTTGAACCATGAGAAGAGCGAGAGGTATAAATAGGTATACTGTAGTGAAGGTAGGCTCCACGTTCTTTGTGCTTCTCATCTTCTTCCTCTCTTTGCTTCTACTGGGCTCTTGTATGAGAATGCATTTTTAGATATCTTTCCTGATAGTCTTGAATGTATCTGCCCAAAAAAGAATAGAGTCTGGATCAAGCACTTCATCCTGATACAATATACATTGTTGGTTGATTTAAAAAAAAAAAATTTTTTTTCTTGCATACATGTACCAACAACATCATATTCTGCAGTTAAACCACTTAAAACAGTCCTGGGTTTAAGTTCTGCCTAACATGCTCTCTAATCACTGCACTGGCCTGGGCAAGGGTCTTTGCTGTCATACTTGATCTCATTGTCGAGCATCAAAGCAATTCATTTTTAAGAGGACTCCCTCCCTTTGTGCAATATTCTGATTTAACAAAATTAAAAGCAAACAATGTGTTAAGGTATAATCATGCTTCTGTGACAAAAGAAAACAGAGCTGGCTTTGTAAATTACAAAATGAGTGAAAATAGGAGGTTATGATTCCATTGTTGAAATGTCATTAATGTGCATATAATTAAGTATGTGTCTTAAATATCTGATATTCTTTTGGATGTAAGAATTATGGAGAAATGGAGATCTCAAGAGACTGTATGGACAAATAAATTTTACATGATCCTACTTTTTCTCCACAACATTTCTGCCTTTTTTTTTTCTTCTACCTTCTTCATTAGTTGATAGAGAAGTAAGTAGCTGAAGTAATCTGTTACATACCCACTGACAGTTTGTAGGTATCCTTGTTGAGTGTTAAGATAAAATGCTTTTTTTAAAAGATGTTACTTTTAGATCACAAAAAGAATTAAAAATAGCTTTACTGATAAGTAAATCTTTCTTGAAAAAAAATCTGTTGTAGTAGTTGTTATAACTTTGGGGTTTTTTCAATTTAGAATAAATACAGTTTGACACTTTTTTTGAAGGATTAGCAAAAATTTGACTTTTCTATGGCTGAAAGAAATGAAAATTTTATCTAGATAAAATGTGGGCTCAGAGTGAAAATGCCAAATGTTTAAAACAGGGACTGTTTTCAAGTGATAATGCTATATAAGTTTATAAAAATTAACCACCGTATTGTGATGTGGATACTCATCCATGATTTATTAAGTGTTTGATTTCTGACAAGTATTTTCCTGAAGAGTCTGAGCTCCATAAAAGTGGAAGTAAGTATATCTGTCCAGGGTGTCCTCTAGGAAGTAGTTCTGGGAAAAGTGTGCAGACGGCCAAGATAAGATTACAGGTGTTATAATCCTAATTTTTTGGTCATCGTGTTTTTTCTTGAGACATCCACATACTTGCTTTGTATTATGTGCAGAAATATTTTAGATGTCCTCTTTTTCTAAAGTGTGCTTTAGTATGAAAAATAAAAATGAGTTGTAAAAAACCACTTAATATTATCTCAATCACTGTTGAATCTGTGCTTGCTTATTGGGGTAAGATGATTTATGTCTAATTTTCAGCACCAGTGATATTTTTTTATTAGATTGTACTTCATGTTGTCTCCATTGATACCTATTTGACTTTACTGACTAATGTTTTGTACGAAGTCTTTGTTAAAGATTTCCAGTTTCTAGTACCAGTTGCCTTTGAGCAAAGATGACTTTTCTGATGATCTAAGACTTGGTTTTAGGTATACAGAAACAATAGAAACATGCAAGGGAATCTTATCCTTTCAACAGACCAAAATCTGACCTGACCTCCCCACCCCATCCCTGCATTTTTCAAAGCTTTCTATTCCTTGGGGCTTTCTATTCATTTTACTCTCTTAGAAACCATACCATTATCTTGCCCACAAATGAATATATTGAACTCTTCCAAACCTTTGTCTCATGCTCTCTAACAGACAACTGTTCTTCTGTCCATTTCTCTGGAGAATCTTACACCAAGTACTACCCTCTCTTAAGCAGCGCCTACAGCACTGCTTTTTACAGTGCTCACAGACGGTCATGTGCCCTGGCTTATAGTTTCCAAGCCTGTTTGCATTGATTCCGAACAGCTGTGGCACTTCTTGGAGCAAAGGTTAGCTTGTGCTTGCCAATTGTAGCATTGACAGAATGCATAGACCTTTGCTGTGGAACAAGAAAGTTTTCTAATTCCTGTTGTGAATTTTGCTTTTATAACAATGTTAAGAATGTAGAAATTGCAAAACATGCATCTTGCATGGTATTCCAGTGGAAGTTCTTTCCATTGAACTCTTACAACCATTATTTATTTTGGGGTCAGATGATCCCTGATTGAGCAAAATTGCACGACTGTGATATTTGTGTCATAGTACTATTGGATTTTAGTACCGACAGGTCTTTCAAATCCATGATAAGAATTTCTGAAGGTCTATAAAGACAATCAAACTGGAAATTTGATTATTGAAGGATCTTCTAAGCTTTATGTCTGTATTTTCTGTGCTTTTAAAATATAATAAGCAAGTCCCTAAAGTAAAAAAATGAACAGCGAGTGTGTCCTGCCACTGCAGGAATATCAATAAAATGGAAAACTAAATTTGTTAAATGTATCAGATTGGACTTGCTCTCTTGATACAGACATTTATCACAAAATTCAGATGAAGTCAATATGGATGTTATAATTGTTCATCTTTAGGGAGCTTTCAAAGTAAGATAAATACTTTAGTTCTTCTTCCTAGTGCATTCCATGCAGTAGTTGATGGTGAGAGAGATGTGGATACATCTCCCAAATAGACTACCTGTGAAGGTGTATTTTCTTTCAGTTACTTTTTAGGGTGGCCTGGCATACTCTGTTCCAATCCTGTTAACAGGCAGTGCATGATGGATGATTTAAATGGCTTTGTTTAAAGCTATTGTGTTGAATTCCTGGTTAGTCATTGTTCCAGAGCTTGGGTTGCAACAAAACGTATTAACAGTTATTCCAAACTCCTTTAAGGTTGGGAAAATAATTACACTATACACAAATGACTGACAGAATATTTTCAGATGTGAGTTACTGTATCTATTCATGCTTAAAGGTAGTTGGAAATTGATTTTGCATATTATATAGGTATTAACAGACATAAGAATGATGTGCTAATTATTTAGAGAATATGGAGATTTTTTGACTGTCAAGTCAAAAGTTGAAAAGTTAAACCGTATTTTAGAAGTGGATTAAAATATTCTATTCAAAAGTAAAATCTAAACACAAAGTAAATTTAAAAATGAAATTTATGTATACTTTCACATAGACCATGTGTGTATCTACAGCAGTTGTATGAAAAACAAGTAGTGTACCAAAGCTGTAGGTTCAATTTGGAAAAAAGAAGGTGCAGAAATATGACTGACGTTTCTATGATCATGAAAGCGGTGGATAAAAGGAGCGTGGAACTGTTACTTGCCAAATCTCACAGTACTAAAACTACATGGCACTCAATTAAGGTAGTAGGAGGTGAATTTAAAACAGATAAAGCAAAGTGCTGCTTTATGCAGTGGGCATTGAACTTGGAATTTACTGGAGATTGTAGAGTCAGGTGGTGTAAGTAGGTTCAAAAAGGAATTGTTGTCATAAACAAAATGACGACTTAGTAAGAAAAGGAGTAAGCAAGTAAGTGCCTTCTAGCATCCTTAACCCAACATTTGTAGGTGCTGTGGGAGTGTACTGGGAAAAACTGGCTGGATGTGTGTGTTCTCCCTAAATAGCATTTCCTTTTGCTACCCTGAAGTACTGTGTTAGGTGGACCTTTTGTCTGACTTGGCAGGACAAAGTTCCTACATATGAAGCCTTCAATTTTTCTCCCAAAAATATTTTTCTACTAGCGCTTGCTGGCAATCTCAGGAGCTTACAACTGATATGAAAAAGGAAGAGCATTTTCTTTCTAAATTACTTGTAATTTTTTTTGTGTGTGTGTGTGTTCATCTTTGCTTTTTATAGGCATTTGGAACATCAGTATGCATTTCTTGCCAGTGTATACTAGTGAAAATGTCAGGTATTTACCATAAAATAAAACTATCTCATGACTGTTGCTTTGACTGCTTTTGAATGCTTGCCAGAGATTAGACTGTGGGTATAATTTTCTTTTAATAACTTCATGTTTGGTAGCCCTGCACTCTAGTTGACCCAGATTTGTGCCAGAACAAATCAAATATGAAATCTATGTCTTACTTGTTTTGGAATTCTGAATGTAAAATAGCTTATGGATATTTTAAGAGAGTATGTTCTGTGTGCTGTCATCAACTATAATCCTCTCTTCCTCCAGTTATTCAGTGTGTTAGCACTTGTTCCTTAGTGGCATGCACATTTTTCTGTAAGATGTTACTACTTACATCCCACTTACAGAAATACAAAACAGATAGTTCAAAAAGTGCCATCTTTCGTTTAATATTATCTGAAACATTTTTCAGATATCCTTAATTTTCAATAAATCAATAACGCATTGCATGCTATTTGCTATTTTACCCATAGCCAGGTCTTATTTTATACTGATAGAAATAGCAAAATGCTAATATATTTACACAGGAGTCTGTAACTCTCAATATTCACTTATTTGGGCCAGAAACTGTTGAAGTACTGTAATTTTTGAGTGTTCAGGCACAGCAAAGCTTTATATCTGTGGATATATACCTGTGCATACATGCATACCAATAAATTGGAATTCTGAAAGTTGAAATTAAAAAGAAATTGCTTTTAAACAAAAATAGTCCTTAGAGAAGTAATATTTTGTGCAGAAAGTAGTCTTGGATCATTTTTAAAAAACATTCTGTAACATTACCATGAACTTTTCTTATTTACGTGTAACTTTACCAACCTAAGTATGAATGTCCTTTTTAATTGTTTTTATTTAGTTTTTAGACTACCATTCTAAGAGGAAAAATCTGAAAAGGTGTATGGGGTTTGCGTGGCAAGGTTTTGGTAGCTGGGGGGCTACAGAGGTGGCTTCTGTGAGAAGCTGCTAGAAGCTTCCCCCATGTCCGATAGAGCCAATGCCATCTGGCTCCAAGATGGACCCGCAGCTGGCCAAGGCCAACAACGGTGGTAGCACTTCTGTGATAATGTATTTAAGAAGGGGGAAAAAAATTGCTGCGAAAAAGCAGCTGGAGAGAAGAGTGAGAATATGTGAGAGAAACGACTCTGCAGACACCAAGGTCAGTGAAGAAGGAGGGGGAGGAGGTGCTCCAGGCACCAGAGCAGAGATTCCACTGCAGCTCTATGGTGAAGACCATGGTGAGGCAGGCTGTCCCCCTGCAGCCCATGGAGGTTAACGGTGGAGCAGATATCCACTTGCAGCCCATGCAGGACCCTACGCCAGAGCAGGTGGATGCTTGAAGGAGGCTGTGACCCCGTGGAGAGCCTGTGCAGGAGCAGGATCCTGGCAGGACCTGTGGAGAGAGGAGCCCATGCTGGAGCCAGTTTTCTGNCTGGAGGGGAAGAGGTAGAGAAATCAGGAGTGAAGTTGAGCCCGGGAAGAAGGGAGGGGTTGGGGGAAGGTGTTTTAAGATTTGGTTTTATTTCCTCATTATCCTACTCTGATTTGATTGGTAATAAATTAAATTCATTTCCCCAAGTTGAGCCTCTTTTTCCCATGACAGTGATTGCTGACTGATCTCCCCGTCCTTATCTCGACCCATGAGCTTTTCGTTATATTTTTCTCTCCCCTGTCCAACTGAG
Source organism: Fregata magnificens (assembly GCA_013389945.1). Taxonomy (NCBI): domain Eukaryota; kingdom Metazoa; phylum Chordata; class Aves; order Suliformes; family Fregatidae; genus Fregata; species Fregata magnificens. The sequence continues at coordinate 34,121 of WAAD01023289.1, read as the reverse complement.
GAGGGGGAGTGATAGAGCGGCTTGGTGGGCACCTGGTGTCCAGCCAGGGTCAACCCACAACAAAAGGCCATCTGTCCTTTTATGTCTCTGAGAAGTGTTTGAGTGGTTTCTTTAGGAAAGACAGCGTGTTGTCACTGATCTTTAGAACCTCCAACAGATTATTAAAAAGTTAAAGTGTAGACTGTGGACAGATATGCCCTCAAGCAGAGCTGACAATTTAAATGGTTTCCAGTTTGGTTTAGATTGACTGAAGAATTTTTTTATGTGTGTGGAGACAAGCTGAACCTTTGGCCTTTATGCTGGACCAAAAGTATTTGCCAGGTGCTTAATAGGACTTCTGCTTAATTCACCCAGCTCATTCATATATTTCTTAATACATCCATTTCTGTTACTTTCAGACACTTCACTTACTTTTTTCAATAAAGAAGTGCCTGTTCTTGTAAAGAAAAAAATCTCTTAAAGGAATTACTGTGTTCTTGCCTTTGGCTGAGGCGTATCTCACAGTTAAGATTGCGAGGAAGCTTGCTATGCCACTCTGCAAGAGAAGCAAGATTGCACCTGAGATTAATAGTCCTGTTGACTTCTCTCATAGACTTTTTCCTAATACGTGTCTGAGAAGGTGATTACCTACAGCACTGATTGGCAGCAAAATTAACTCCAAATGGGTACTATACATGAGGTCTGTGGAGCATTCCTCCAAAAGTGCTCAGAACCATCTGCTAGTGAGAACTCCAAGATAATATGCTTCAGGACTTCTATTTCAATTTTCACATCCATCTGTTCTGATCATTAGACACATCTGATCTCCCTGTGGGAGAGGCTGTCTCTGACCGAGAGAGGGGCAGGGTGGGCAATGCAGCTTTATGTAAGTGTTCCAGAACTCTGACCCCTCTCCTTCTGTCCTCCCTCAAAACTGAGCAAGAGGTACGTCTTTCAGGAGCTAACACAGATAAGAAAGCTGTATTTTAATGAACATAAAGGAGGATCTTTATTTTCATTCTAGTAGCGCTTTGAGAATGGTATCTAGTTTTTCAGGTATGTCTCATGCTAGCTTTGCCAAGTGGATGTAAAACTTTACCAGCAGGACTCAACTGCAAGTTACAAGATTTCATGAGTACTGGTTAGATTGTGGTATTGTGCTAGGCTTGCTATTCAGGAGGTGCAATGACCTACCTGTAGGTAAATTGTGACCTAATGGACAGGAAGTCTCCTCAGTTTTTGCTGTCAAATATGAGTGGATGGAAATTTGATCATGAATGGTTTTGTGTTGGATTTACTTTTGTGAGTTTCTGACAATTCCAGTAGTAATCAATCAGATACACTGTGGTTCGCACTGTATTGTAATGACTTCTATACGGATCTGACAGTAGTGGTATAGACATTTTCTCACCTCTCTTACCAGTATCTCCTTTCCATATGGCTAATTCAGAAAAGCTTGTCTGATCCTTATCTTTATGTCATGGTTTAGTTCATATAACACTGAATATAACTGTATGTAAGTCAAGATGCTATCTGGAAATGTGTATACTGTACAACATTATGCTTGGGAGAAAATACTTATTTGTAGTAGCAGAGCAATGTAGTCCCCCTCATTCTGTATCTATCTAGTCACATTGTTTATTTATTGTTAGATATTTCTAGTTTCTCTGGGCCTCTTATTCAGGTACTTCTGCCTTCCCACTGAACTTACCTTATGCCTTGACTAGGAGTCTTCTGAAAGGTCTTAGTAATACTTCAGTCCTTGTCATAAAAGTCATTCTGTTACATGACCTCATCCTATTGCTGAGAATTAGATTTTTCCTTCTGAAATGTTCAGAATGCTCTTTGCTTCTGTTGCTGAAGACAGGACTTTTATTACTTGTATTAAAGAAAGGAATGGGAGACTTTAATCTTCATGCTGCCATATTCCACAAGAGTATTCCACAAAAATATATTTCATTCTCATCTAGGAAAAGCAGACTTGCAACCTAAATGCCAGCTTAAATACGTATGCTCATTTTATTTAGTTAATACTAAATTCTTGTCAAGATTATAAGTTGCTTAAAAAGAAAAAGTTGTTTAACGTGATTTGCAACACTACTGAGCTCGTCATATATGAACATTTTTAAACTGTCAGACTAAATACTAATTGAGACTTTGGGAGAAGAAAATCCCTTTGAACAAATAATAGGAAAGTTTTGTTGGACAGTTTAAAGGTGTGAACTATTTTGTGGTTATTGTAAGTGAATAAAACAGGAGAGATTCAGCAAAGCCAGACAGCGTAGTAGCTTCAGGAGAAAGCACATCCCAAGAATGATTGTCACGAGCAAAGCTCATGTAATATTGGCTGTCTCTAAAAGGCAAGCTTCTGCTTATCTCAAAGGAACATTCACCACTTAAAATATCGACTGTAGAGAGCGAATGAGGGTGATTGCAAAAATCCAGCTATTCTTCCACTTGCATGTTTTACTAATTCCTCACTTAAAAATAAATCTTTGGATAAAGAAATATGCCTTTCTTCTGACATCTTTAGACAGAGACATCTCAGATATGAGTATGCATTAGGTACATTTATGTATTTAATTTATTCTTTAGACTATTAACAATAAAGTTCCATTATCAGTTCCATTAATTTATATTTGCATTATTCATTTTAAATAAAATGTTAACCTGTAAGGAAAGACCATTAAGCAGTTTATTTTTAACTAGAAGTGTTGGAAATGCAGAGAATGGATTAGAGCTGAGGAATAGAAACAGCTTATTTTACTACAAAACTTTCTTGTTCTGCTACTCTCACTACAGAATATAACTGTATCAATATGCAAGTTAAATAAAAAATGTCTTTTAAATCAACTTCCATGTAGAAATATTATCTAAATGGTTGTAAGTAGATAAAATGGTTTTTAAACACACCTCCTGTCACTTTATCTGTATTTTGTTGAAGAAATATTGTTTTTCTAATTTAATATTTCTGTCAGCTAGTGATTTATTTTTTTTTTTTAGAATCATTGGAAATTTGCACTTGAATAGGTATCTCAGTGAACATGTTATCTGATATATTTACACTTCAATGTTAACTATATGATAATATTTACTTTTAACATGAAATATTCAATAACCTCACAAACCTAAAAGTAGGTAAATGAAAGTATCTGTAATAGTTGAAAACTTGTACTATAGTTGTGACAAATTCTGTATACCCCTTTCTTTTAAGGACCTCAAAATAAAATTACTAGTACTGCTTTTGCTGTGCTGAGCTGAATGGCTCTTAAAAGGTGCACAGAGCCAAAACAAGCGATAGGAGGAAGTTGCATTCCAGGTTTCCAAATGAAGAGATATGTTTTGTTTCCAGTGCATGTGTCTTTAAGATTCCATGTGTCCTCATGTCTGCTCAAACCATACCATATGTATGCGCTGTAATTCAAATCCAATCCCACTCACGGCTGAGGGAGCATTATCCAGGTGGTCTGTGATTTTTGGGTTCAGATTACGCTCAAAAGTTAGTCTATTTTCCTCAATAATTGAAGTCATATTTAACAATGTTAATGAAAACATGTCTGTTTTAATGGTAGAACAGCATTTGTCAGCTGTTTTTTTTTTCTTTCATATATCACTCTAGAACTTGACACTTTAAAACTTGAGATCTAACAGGCCCTCCTAATAACCCCTCTTCTTAAGTTTTAGAAAAATAACCATATGTATATATAGAAAAAAATATAAGTAGTGTATATTACTGATTTTATTCTGCCTCCCCCATCACTGATCATGACTTCAGGGTCTCTGCTTTTAATATCGAAAGCAAAACTAAAGGTGCTCTACAGCATTGTATTTTTTTATGCATATACTGTCTGACCACTAGATGTCACACACCTATCTGTGAATGTGTAACATAGCT
>WAAD01023289.1:6289-23629 GCA_013389945.1 Fregata magnificens | reverse complement strand
TTCTATATATTTATATATATTAATTTATAAATATACACATGTGTTACTGTACTAATATGTGCATTATAAAACATAGAGAAAGACATTTAAAAAGGATGAGATAAAGAAAACCAATATTTGTATTTTGTTATTTATTAACTGCATGTTATTTATTATTTATTAGAAATTATATTAATAGTAAGAGACCACTGATCTACACATCTAAAAAGGTAGTCAGTTGAAAATCAAGCTAAAATTTTTTGATACTGTTCTTTAGTGTGACATAACAAATCAATTAAAACAGCTGTATTAATATTTCAACAGGTAAGGAATACATTTATATAATGCATAACCAGTATAACATAATTTATTTTGTTTGTCAGAAGTATTTGGCTTCTGCTTATATTGGTTTTGAAATGTTTGTTGGCAGTACCAGAGGATCAAGCAGGTGATAATGACGCAGTATTGCTCAAAGGAAGAGTGAGATCTTTTATAAAATTTGTTGTAACATATAAATTTTTAATGTTTGATTAAAACTGATGATAAGCATGGTATTAGGTTTATATTTTTTTTATTGCCATATTCATGTTTTTTGCTGTCAACCACTTTTAGACTTTGAGCTCTTAAGGTACTTTGAAAAAACAACTGGAAAAAACCTCAATTCTGGTGTTCTTTATGCCAGAATAGACTAACTTTTTTTTAAAGCATATCTAGAAGACTGTAATAATGTGTTTTAAGGTATGATAAAAGCAATTGTATTTGTAAATATTATTTGAGTTCTGTGTTCTGATTTGTAGCCTAAAGTGATTTGTGATAGATTTATAACCATTTTCTTCGAGCTTGTGTTGTCCTTGTGTTTAAACAGTTATGTTCCTTCTTGGTGTTGCCATTCAACATGTATTTATTAGCAAACAATGATCTCCACTTGCACCATAAATTGGCATTGCTACTCTTACCTCAACTTCAGGCCTTATTTTCTGTGTGCCAGCATAGACTTACATGCTCAGAAAACAAACCCCATCAGGAAACTGATGATTGAAAGCTTTTTTAATGACTAATTAGTTCCTTGACCCAGTTCACTACATAGCTACATGAGCATTTGGGTTGGTAGAAAGGTGCAGGTGTTGCTGAGGCAGAAACAATCGTGGAATTGGGGGTAAGGAAAAAAATGTACTGTGACATCACTTTATGCAGGCATAAGTTCTTTTACTTGGTTCTTATAAAACAGGGGATTTTCCATTCTCTGATCATCCTAGTAACATTTCTCTGCACGCATCCCAGTTTAAATCAATTTTTCTTTAATATAAGTTGCCAGAATTCTGCATAGCCTTATACACAGGGGCTCATTAGTGCAATGTAAAATAGCATAAAGACTTCTCTTACTCTACTGAAATTATCTTTCCTGATTTAAGGTCATGTTTGCCTTGTAGGGTTGCATCACATTGGTGGCTCAGTTGTCCTGAGATTGACTAATATGTTATGATCTTCATTTCCCTAATAGGTTTTCAGTGTATTAGTTTCTGAGGAACTGTCACAGAACTAGATTTAGGCATAAATAGTTGTGTATGGTGACAGACTGATGTGTCTGCAAAATCATCATGGTGCAGAATTGCTCCCATAGCTCATCCTCTCTTAGCAGCTGAGGGTGCCAAGATCACGCAAGCATTAATTTCACGTGGCTGCTGCTATTCTGACTGTGTACTCAGCCCCTTCTGCCCACACCTCTTCCCCAACCCTGTCAACTCAGCTGCTAGAGGGGATAACAAAATAGAAGGCAGTTCGTTTCAGCATGGGGGAGCAGAAAATGGATTTAAGGGCTGAAAGCTGGCCCCTACTTCTAGCAGGGCTGGGTGTTTTTAGGTTTCATAGTGTCGTGGTTTAACCCCAACTGGCAACTAAGCACCACACAGCTGCTCGCTCACCCCCCCTGGTGGGAAGGGGGAGAGAATCGGAAGAGTAAAAGTGAGGAAACTTGTGGGTTGAGATAAAGACAGTTTAATAGGTAAAGCAAAAGCTGCGCATGCAAGCAAAGGAAAACAAGGAATTCATTCACTTCTTCCCATCGGCAGGCAGGTGTTCAGCCGTCTCCAGGAAAGCAGGGCTCCATCACGCGTAATGGTTACTTGGGAGGACAAACTCCATCACTCCAAACGTCCCCCACTTCCTTCTTCTTCCCCCAGCTTTTACTGCTGACCATGATGTCATATGGTACAGAATATTCCTTTGGTCAGCTGGGGTCAGCTGTCCCAGCTGTGTCCCCTCCCAACTTCTTGTGCACCCCCAGCCTACTCGCTGGTGGGGTGGTGTGAGAAGCAGAAGAGGCCTTGACTCTGTGTATGCGCTACTCAGCAATAACTAAAACATCCCTGTATTATCAACACTGTTTCCAGCCCAAATCCAAAACATAGCCCCATACTAGCTACTATGAAGAAAATTAACTCTATCCCAGCCAAAAGCAGCACGCATAGCCACATATTACTGGGACTGGGGAGTTTTACTGAGTTGTGGGTTTTCTCCCCTCTTAATTTCTCCAGACTGGAGATAACATAGTGTTCTAGGATGATTTGGCCATTGATGGAGGTGAGCACACAACAGACTGTGGGATCTTGGCTATCTGATGCTGGAACTGGAAGTTCTTTTGACCTGGGATGTGCCTGTCTCACCTCTCTGCCGTGGCCAGCAGTGTTCCGTTGTCCTCCTCGGGCAGGGTGCACAGACCCAGCCCTGAGTCAGAGCAGGGTTTGTGCAGAAGGCAGTGGGACTGTGGCCATCTGTTACTGGTGGTAGGGATGTTGCTTAGCTCAGCAACCACTTCTCAGGGAAGATGTTCCTGTCCTGGTTCTTCTGTCATCACCATGAAATATAGTTTTGATCCCTGTTCATGCTGAGAAAATAAGTAATTTTTTCCTCTCCTTGAGGGCATCAAAATCCAATTTGGTATACACTGCTAAGAAGCCTTGAGTGCTGAGCCCATGTCCCAACCTCATACTTTGTATTATTAAATGTCATGACACTTCTATTACTCCAGTCCCCAAGTCACGCAGTTTTTCCTTTATCATAGTCCTGTTCTCTGTATTGACACATGGTTAGGAGGCATTGACATCACTCCTACTTTTTGTGCCAGGCAGTTTTAAAAATATTTAATAAGATTGTTCCCAAAGATGATCTTTGAGGAACTCCACTACTAACCTCACTCTAGGGCAGAGGTCTAGCACACAGGAGCTGACATCTCCTCTATAGCCACTTCCTTGCTTCTTACAATTGTAGCATTAATCCCCATTTTACGTAAAACTTCTTTGTAGTGTGTTACAGAGGTCTGGATAAATCCTATCCTGCTTTTTCTTTGTCCATAAAATTTGCTCTTTTATCAAAGACATCCAGTCATTCTAACAGGATTACTTTGGTAGTCATGTCATTTTGTCTCATTTTCCATTTACCCTCATATATTTAATGGTTTATTTTCTTCAGAAGTTGTTTTAGATCTTCTGTAGTCTAAGATCAGAGTAATGTGTTTAGGTGTGTAGATCACTTTTTTCTGTACTGTTTGCTGACATAGAAATGGTATAGCAATAGAGAAGTAGGACAACATTAGCTAATGGCATAACTTAGACTATTTCTGTAATATTATTTTCAGTTATGGTTGTTATATTTCAAAAAGGAAAAATTATTGAAAAAGTGTTCAGAAATAGATACAAGAATGTTTGTGGGCTTCTTGTAATGTGAGTTATAACGAGAGGCTTAGAAGGCTCAATCTGTTCAATATGTTTGAGGATTCAGATGTAATTTGATCAGAGTCCACAAATAGGTGCATGAAAATGAGATTTCTCGTATTTGATGGCCTTAAACCAGTAAAGAATATAATAAGGTCCAGAAGCTCGAAACTGAAGGTGGACAAATTCAGACTAATAAATAAGGTGCATATCTTTTAACTATGAGGGTAGCAAACCTCTGGAACACATGATTTAGGTTGTTGTTACTTGGAATCTTTACAAAGACATTTAGTTTTGATTTAATAGCAGGAGATTCTTTGGCCCGTATAGGAAGTGTGGTCATGCTAATTTAGTTATAGTCCCTTTTGGCCTTCATATTTTTCTACTTCTCTGTTAAAATTCTGAAATATAAAACAAGTCCCTCCAAAAAGCAAAAGAAAGGAAATAACATTAACCTCTATTTTCTGTTTGCCACGTACAATGCACATATTTTCATTTGCTATACTCAGGAGGAAAAGACCTTACAGAACGAAATCTGCTTGTCCTCCTGTCTCAATAATCTGCAAAAGATGGTATTTTATGATCATAAACTGTTGGAAATGCTATCTTATCTTTATAATACAGCAAAGTTTGTCATTTAGTCAAGATTATTTGAGCTTGAATTAATTCCTAGTCAGTCTTTTTCAAATGAGCATTGCTTTCTTTGTGCTGTGAGAACTATAAAAATAAAATAGCATTTGTAAAAATATCAGTAGCCACTTAAAAAGGCAAAATGTTGCACTTCTGTTATATGTGGGAGTCCAGTTATAGACTATACAGGGAAGTATTGGGGGGTTTTGGAGCCAAGTTTTATGGAGACGGACAAAAATTCGCTGAGAAATATGGGCAGACGTAGAGAATAGCAGTGGTGCTGATTTTATGTGTGTAGGAGTAGATGCGCCAGTGCTTGAAGTTACTCTGGCATGGGGATCTCTGGGGTTTTCTTAATAAAAAAATTCAGAAGTTCTACGCTTTATACTTACCCATTCAGTGTAAAAAAGGACAATTATTTAACCTTCCGTATCTCTCCAGACTTCATTAGTGAATAATTAAGGAAGAATTTTTTATTAAACTATTAGAAGGAATAGGAAATAAAAATGAGTAAGCTTAAAAATATTGCATCTTAAAATATTTAATTCTATCACTTTCTTCTTCTGTTTTCCCGTGTCATATCAGTTGTTTGTGTATTACTTGAACAATTTAAAAATTATCATCAGTTGAGGAGAAAGAAGTATGAATAGAGAGATAAACATAGTTTTTTTTAATTTAGGAACATTTTCACTTTAAAAGCACAGGACTACTGATTATTGTGGTAACATTCCTTGACATTGTGCAAAACGTAAAAGTCAGAGGACTGAATTAACTGTGACCTTTTAAGAGAAATCTTAACCTAGATGAGAGAGTTAAAAATGGATGAACAGTCTTTGACAGATGGATTAATGGATTGTCATCTAGTACACTTTTAATACCAAAATTTTGAGACAAATAAATTGACCATGTAGCTAGCACAAAGTTGAAACTGATGCAATGTCATGAATCTGATCAAAAATCTTGAGGATCTAAGGACAAGAAATCAACTGTTTCCTATAGAACTGTGTACAGAGAATACAATATTCTTAGGTGTTCAACAACAATTGTACTTATTTTTTGCTTGACACCTGATTCAAGAACATAAAACATATGGTATAGAATCTTGCTGGAGAAGCCTACCTTTGCCGTCCAAGTGATGAAGTAATGAAAGCATAAGTGGGCACTATGGTACTTAATCTTTGCCTGGAATTCTGTGATATATTTATGTGCAGTATTTTTGGTCCAGAGTACTTGTGATCATTTATTTGAACATAAATGGGGTTTAGGAAACACTTATTTTAGAAATGCGGTTAGGCTAAACATAATAGTATACCATTACATAATTTCTTTCTGTAAGGGCAAAATTTGAAGCAGAAAGTACAAAGTTCATCTGGATTTGTCAATTAGAGCAGATGTCCAGGATGAATACTGCATTATTTTAGTCATTAAACAGGAGATTTAGAAAGCTTCATGTTTTGAGTTGCACTGGAAAGAGCTGTAAGAAATAAATTTATTTTAATGCTGAAGATAATATAAGTGAGCTTTTCTGTATAATTTACATTATATAATATTCTTTTAAAGTTGTAATATTGTTGCTATTCCATTCACAGCAGTTTTTATGTGTCATGTTAAATCACGCCAAATCGGTGTTTTTTACAATGATCCATTAGAGGATACAGGGATACTATCTATTCTACTTTAAAATGTTGAACTTGCTAAATAGTAGCATATTGCTTCAGCAGGTTTTCAGTGCATCATTTTGCCCTGTAGAAAAATGTTTAGGGAGCAGCAAGGACTAAAGCATCATGGTAATTGATCTGAAGTATATTCTCAGTAGAGATATTTTAAAAATAATTGGCATATTGGTATCATACGTCTTAGATAAGCTTTCTTGTTAAAAATACTCAATTTATTAGAACAAACCTTTCCTGTAGCAGTTTCTGCTGCTCTTAATTAAAAATGCTTGGTTTTCATATGGCATCATTTTACAAAAATCACTTATTAAACAGAAGTGCAGGACTTTACGTACTACTGTTTAGGCAATCAGTCCTTGTTTGCTTGAACTTACAAAGAGTTCAAATCTACTGTGAAAAAAAGAGTCTTAAAAAGGCATAAAATTAGTATCATCATAAAAATAAGTTAAATTTACACATTGAAATAATTTAAATTGCTATTTCTTCAAACTACACGTGAACACAAAACTGAGGTTGTTGAATACGTTATTACCGGTAAGTAAGAGGTTTGCAGATAGGCTACGCTCACAATAGAACCTAATAGAAAAATATTGTAGGACTGAGAGTATGGAGAATCAGATAAATGATAATGAGATATAATTCACAGTCTTCTAACTATATAATTGTTTCTAAGGAGGGAAAGTAATAATAATTGTTATAACCAGTAACATCGGTGTGACTGAAGACTTGCAATAAACAGACCTGGAGAACCGTAATGCATTTCCATTTGATCGCATTTCTAAGTAACAACTTCAGGACTTCATGTCCTTCTAGGCATTTGAAAAACAAGTATGGGTGACTACTGATTTTCTCTAGTGAGTGACTACAAATGCCCAAATATATTTTTGACAGGGTAGATAAGATCTGAAATTCATGGGATTCAGGGAATGAGAGAGAAAGGAAAAGGAACATTACCGTCTTATGTATAAGAAGAAGGGATGAGACAATTAAATGATAAGTTTTCTTAAAACAGAGACTTTCTGAGAACTACATATAATATTTATGTAAATACAGGTAAAAGTCAGAGACCATAGGTTTTTATTTGTTTGCACAGAAGTAGTCACAGGGCTTACGTTATGGTCCCAGAAACAGTTACAAAGACAAATCTTAGCTGTGCAGAGTGGTTCAAGGTTTGATGTGAGCAGGAACTCCTTAAGCTGGCTTCAATGTACAGGCTGACAAATCAAGAAGTAGCTTTAGATTTTAAGTGTTAGCACAAGCGGCACTTGAAAAGAAAGCTATTTATTGTTTGGTTGACTGAAGCTTCTGAACTGATTGTGAACCATTAGTATTTTTTAATGATTACTTATCTACCATTTATTGGAAACATCACAATAAATTTACCTGGTTTTCCATGGTGTATACTAATTTAGAAAATCTTAATAAATAACAGTAAGTTTTTATTATATGTATTAAGCGTATCAAAAAGCGTACTCCATGGGACACTGTAGAAATACACAAAGGTAACCCCTTCCAAATACTTCAAAATGTGTATAAATAGAGCCGACAGATAATCAGAAGGAAGATGGAGACTCAAAGAAATGAAATATCTTACCCAATATTTCAGAACAGGTCAGTGGCAGCGTCAGAGGTGAGACCCACATCACCAGACTGTCCTAACCAAATGACCAGAGTTTACTTTCCTTATAGTATCATGAAACTTTAATAAGCAATTCTAAGGAAAACTGGTGATGAAAATAGGTTTTGTTTCGTTTGGCGAGAAGTCTAATCTTTTGGTCAAGAGTCCCTTAACACGGTTTTCTTTACCTTCCCTTATTGGTGTTTATAGACAAAACCCCCCACTATGTTTCCACTGATGTATCAAGGCTAGGGTCTTAACTGTACAAGCAAAATTCTCAATTTTTGACTTTTTACACATACAAGCTTGGTGTAGCATTTCATTTACTTTTTAGTTGGAAAAACTTCTATAGTGATACATTTAAATGTAGATTGAGGTTCATTTTGTAGCCAAATTATATACAATATAAATAAATAAAGCGTTACAGCTAATTGTCACTCGAATACCAGAATTTATTTTTACTCTTTTAGAGAGAACAAACTCATGAAAATAGATATGGACTTGGACATAAGAGAAAGTTTTGGAGTAGGCTTTTAAAAATGTTTTTATGTAATCTAATAAACTGTATAAACTAATAACTCTTCATTACTTGATAACACTGCGACTAAGATGCAGAATAATTTACTAAGTTATTTCTGCATTCTTCAGCTAGTCATTATGTATCTGTGGTTCATGTGGATACAAGTGTGCTTTTAGTGTATTTCAGTGAAGGACAAGTAGAAACCCGGTTCTGGGATATAACCACTATTTCTTAGTAGTGAATTCACAATGCTGTTGAAAGGAAGAAGCTCCCTGTGGTTGCAAGATCCCTATAACAAAGAATTTTGAAGGAGAAGACACGGGTAAGGTAATTGTTAAAAATTTTAAGGATCCCTAAAGACTAAATATAAAATCATTTTATTCTGAAGTTAGAAACACTCTTAAGTAAGAATTCCTTTTCCCAAATTCACATCTGCTCACTGTGTTAAATAACTTATTCTACTTCTAATGGGTTAATTTTTGTTGGGTAACAGCATAGACTGTTTATACCTTGAAATGTCTCATTTGTCAGTGAAATTAAGTACTTAAAGACCTATATAACTTAGATTAGTTTGTGAGATATTTAGGCAACAAAGTTTTGCCTCATTGCTCATAGACAGAAAAGCTGTTTTTCAGAATGTGGAACTGTGGAATCATTGCCCTGTTAGCTTATTCTGCTGTACTTTATTAAGTACTACAATTATTGCTAAATGGTGAAAAAAGAGTCTCTTTTTACAGTGGATGTCTAGCCACTAATTACTTTATGAAATGATAAGGCTGGAGATCATATTTCAGCTTTTTGAAATTGTGAGTCTTATGGATATTTAATGACTTCACAAAATGATACAATCTTTTTAAAGGAAAGCTGTGCTAAGATGCTCTGTTGAAACAGTTATTGTGGGTATGTAAGATACATAGAAGTCTTTCATTTATTTATGAGCGTCATTTTATCAGAAATTACTTACACACAACTAGCATACAATATATGTGAAATATTTCATCATTTCTCTAAGAGGAGAAAAAAGACTAAGTGAAATAACACTGCAGTGTAATACTACCAATATACTAGAGGCTAAATGGCAACTGTTTGTTTTATTTTGCTGTTTTCTTGTCTGGCATTCCAAACAGACTAGCTGTGGTCCAGTTTGAAAAGCCCTTGAAAATACTGTCTAGAATTTTGTGTAAGCACATCCACAGGTGGTATTTATGAATATATAGACTGCCATCAATCAGACAAAAAAGAAAGTGAAGTCAGATCCCCCAAAAGAAAACAAGACAAAACATCCTAAAATAATAAAAGCAGAATTCAAAAATCCTTCTCCTTTTGCTTTTCAGATTTCTTGCTGAGCACTCTCAGTAATGACATTGAAAGTGATTAATAGTATTAAGTTTTAGGATATATAATTGTTGTGTACAACTGTGTTTCCTTAGCTACAGCTTTGAGGGACACAGTTTCACAAATATTCTTAACACTGTCAAACAGCCTGAGTATAGGCTGCAATAAATGTAAAAAAGTGAACTTTTGACATTTCATGTATTTTTAAAATATTTCTCCCTGTTACTTGGTATGTAAGTTTTCTTCTAAAAGAGGAATTTTTATCAATAAGGAAGAAATAAGTCATACATAAAATAACCATTTGGTATTCTGATAGCTGATTTTCACATAAACAGCAAGAAGCTGCTGTAAATTAAATGTTTCCTGCTGATCCACTTCCTTTTAAAACACAGTAGGAGGGGCATTAGTTAACATTAAGGCAAACACAATTATCTGCTGACTAGATTGTATTAAAAATAGCTAACAGCAATAATTCTTTCGCTTCTTCCATCATTGCAGGTATGTTATAAAATTAGTTCATGTAAAGATGTTGGACAGCAGTGAAATACTTCTTAAAGACTTCCTGTATGCCAATGTGATCCTTGGCCACAGAAGTAATTTTTAGTTGTGAAGAAACATATTAACCATGTTTAGTATGACCAGTTTAAAATTATCTTACTTTCAGTGGGCACAATGACAAAGTATTTGTGGTAAACATGAAATAAACCTTTTTTTAAAAATAATGTATTTTCCTCTTATACTTGTCGTATACCCACGTAAGGAAATATGGAAGATGGCCATGTATTCTCCTTCGTCCCCAGAATCGTGTTGTCTCCAGGTAGAACTCCCACAGCTACCCTAATATTGTATCTGAGAGAAAGATTAGGAAAAACCAAACAAAAAAAAATCCATAGCCCTTTCCAGAGAGTTCAACCTCAGGAACTTTACTTTCTCATGTGGTGTTTTGTAATCACTCCTCCAGAGTGTTCTGCTCAAAATGGCAAAGATGTCTGTTTTGATTTGTGTGTATAAACAAAATGTTTGGTTTAAGTATTTGTTTTAATTATGTTTCTACTAATGCCAGTTATACTATTTACCCAATAATTTCATATTCATATACAATTATTTGAATATTATTCACTTATTTCAAATAAGTGAAAACTCTGGCATAAATTATGTTCTAAACTAAAGCAAAGACAGTTAATCTGTGTTCACATCAGTGTCAATGAGAGCTGATTTTTTTTTTTTTTTTTTAGTTCTACATGCTTTGACAATGTGAAATCCATTTTTAATGGTTAAAATAATCATTTTTCTTACAAATAATGTCCTTCTGAAGCACTATTTAAATGATCACATAATAGAAATAATATTGCATAAAAGAATAATGTATATGCTAGCTGAATTTTGCTTTTTAGTTATCTCTGAGACAGCAATTATAAAAGATCTGGAAATAATTCTGAGGCATGTTGCAGAGCTGTTTTAAAACAGCTTGTGAGTCATGTAGAGAGAGAAGGAAGAGATACAAGGAAAAAAGGTACAAAGTATACATATTTTTGCTGATAACTGATGACTAGAGGCATTTTTGCATTTTGGAAGTATATTTATTTATAATTATAAAATGCCATTTTAAAATTCCTTTGCAATGAATAAAAACAATTTCTAAAAACAAGTCATGTGGCTGAGAACTCTGAGCATTATGTATATGATAAATAATTCCTCCTGTGAGGAACTCCATGTATTTTCAATACTAAAATTTGAAACTCTTCTTGTTGGCCTACAGAAATTCCAGGTCTGTTAAGGGATGCAGTACTACTCATTCTGAAGTAACTTACTTGACCTATCTGTAAAAGGAAGACAACTCTTAGCCCAGTTTTGTTCTTTTATATATACTGTATTAGCCAGAACTACAGCTCTGTCCACATGTCCAGTTAAGTAGTTATATTTTATTGTAACTCTTTTGATCAGTGAGAATTGATTGCTTTGATCACTATGATATAGATCAAGTCCAGAGCATTTCAATTCAAAAGTGCTGCATCCTGTCTGTGTTCTTTTTTGAGAAAGACCTTTTTTTTTTTTTTTTTTTTGCATCCAGTGTATCAAGGAGAGTCAGATATGGAAACTCATTTTCACATTGTATTGACATTTCAGCTGCTCTTCTCAGACAAGGCAGGATGCACAGATTGGAATGCTAGTGAGTTTGTTTTCTTTAAGCCTTCAAGTGGGCCATCATATTCTTAATGAAGGGCTTGGGTATACTTCTAAGCTCAGACCTTTAGGAAAAAAGTTGGAGCTACTCCCTTCTGCCTCATTGTCTGCCCAAATATTACACCCAAGATCTGCCTTTCTAAGTCTCAAGTAGATTCAATACAAACTCTGTCTTGTGAATAGGAAATTAATGTAAAGAACTATAGAGAATAATGATAACTTATATAGTCTTACTATATATGGTGGTATGTGGAAATTATGAACTGTACGAGTCAAATGAGAATGACAATCTCACAGCAAACTCTTTTGATTACACAGACCTGGTGTTCCAATGGTAGTTACAAACTTAACAATGAGTAGCACGCACTGGAATCTGAATACAAATACAACATTTGAAATGGAAAAGATAATGCCCAAGTAGGTCCCCACTTTGTGTGTGTGCTTCAACCCTTTGATTGCCACAGAAATTTGCTATTAAAGGTTGGGAATCTGCAGGGATGTATATTTGGCTGCCTTTTTTATGCAATTTACTTCTAATTGATTTTGAAGAAAGAAATATCCATACCTCATGAAGATGTCTCAGCCTATTGCAGCATATTTTAAAATACAGCATTATAACTCAGTATTTGTCACTATTTGTTATTCCATATACTTTCTTTTATTTGAAAAAGAAATATTTTGGATAACATTCAAATGTTAAATTAACTTTTTTCAGAAAAATGATGCTTGTAACTTGGGATACTTTTTAGACTCTGTTATGCTCTGTTCCTTTCACAGCTCTTGAAACATTAGTGGTCTGCATTGTCTTCGGACATGAGAGTACATTTCTTTTGCTGTTCCCTCCTGGGAACCGTATCCCAGGGAAGCCCAGGGTTTGTTATGTCTTGCACTAGGCTGTTTGGTTCCCATTATACTATTTATTATAGGAAGGCCATGTAAGAGAAATGCTTTTGACATACTTGAGGTCTCTCAGCTCTCTTCTCCTCCTTTTGTAGAGGAAACAAAGATTATCAGAAGTAGTCAACATGGATTCACCAAGGGGAGATCATGCTTGATCAACCTGATAGCCTTCTATCATGGCGCGACTGGCTGGGTAGATGAAGGGAGAGCAGTAGATGTTGCATACCTTGACTTCAGCAAGGCTTTCGACGCTGTCTCCCATAACATCCTCATAGGTAAGCTTAGGAAGTGTGGGTTAGATGAGGGGACAGTGAGGTGGATTGAGAACTGACTGAATAGCAGAGCTCAGAGGGTTGTGATCAACAGCGCAGTCTGGTTGGAGGCCTGTAACTAGCGGTGTTCTCCAGGGGTCTGTACTGGGTCCAGTCCTGTTCAATACATTCATCAATGACCTGGACGAAAGGATAGAGTGTACCCTCAGCAAGTTTGCTGATGATACAAAACTGGGAGGAGCAGCTGATACACCAGAAGGCTGTGCTGCCATCCAGTGAGACCTGGACAGGCTGGAGAGCTGGGCCGAGGGGAACCTAATGAAATTCAGTAAGAGCAAGTGTAAGGTCCTGCACCTGGGGAGGAACAACCCCACGCACCGGTACAAGTTGGGGGCTGACCTGCTGGAAAGTAGCTCTGCTAAGAAGGACCTGGGAGTGCTAGTGGACAGCATGTTGACCATGAGCCAGCACTGTGCCCTCGTGGCCAAGAAGGCCAACGGTATCCTAGCGTGCATCAAAAGGAGTGTGGCCAGCAGGTCGAGGGAGGTTATCCTCCCCCTCTACTCCACCCTAGTGAGGCCACATCTGGAGTACTGTGTCCAGTTCTGGGCTCCCCAGTTCAAGAAGGACAGGGAACTGCTGGAGCAAGTCCAGCGGAGAGCCACAAAGATGATCAGGGGACTGGAGCACCTCCCTTATGAGGAAAGGCTGAGAGCCCTGGGTCTGTTCAGCCTAGAGAAGAGAAGACTGAGGGGGGATCTTGTTACTGCTTACAAATATCTGAAGGGTGGGTGTCAAGAGGATGGGGCCAGACTCTTTTCAGTGGTGCCCAACGACAAGACAAGGGGCAATGGGCACAAATTGGAACACAGGAAGTTCCACCTGAACATGAGAAAAAACTTCTTTACTGTGAGGGTGACAGAGCACTGGAACAGGCTGCCCAGAGAGGTTGTGGAGTCTCCTTCTCTGGAAATATTCAAAACCCGCCCGGATACAGTCCTGTGCACCCTGCTCTAGGTGAACCTGCTCAAGCAGGGGGGTTGGACAAGATCTTCAGAGGTCCCTTCCAACCCCTACCATTCTGTGATTCTGTGATGTTTCTTGTCTTTATTTTCTCACGATTCTCTAGGCCAGACACAGTAAGGCTACGTTTCTATAATCTACATGTATTAGCATTGAAAACCATCCTCATGTGCACTGCTTGTAGAGCCTCTTGGGGATGTTTTGGAAGTTATTTGTTTTACCTGTGTTGTAGGGGCCGGTTTTGAGTGAAAATATACTATGGTGTAAAAGGGATAGGTGCTTCCTGCCCCCTCCCCGCCCTGCGGAAAGGAGTCATGAATTCATGTGCTTTTTTTCTACAGATGTACATCTACTTAAAAAAGTGGCTGGGGAGGGCTGTACAGTGTTTAAGTATTCTGCATGATCTGAAAGCTTTGTTGATGCTTTTGACAGGGTGGTTTTGTATTTATGTGCAGAGGGAGATCAGATTGAAATTAATACCATTTATAAGGCAATGGGTCACAATCTTTGCTTTAAGAGAAACATTAGACTTGCGCATTGTCTATTTGCGCAGTGTGCTTTTAGGACAACCATATTGGCCTACAGCATTTCTTCAACTGAAACTTATTATAAAGCTTTTCCAAAATGTGCAAAACCAAAAGTTCTCTTTGAGATGTCAAATAGCATGTATTTGACTAAGTTGAACTCAGTAAGTATATTTTCACATAGTTGAAGTCAGTTGTCCTGAAGGCATTTGACCCAAGGCATTATCCAGCACGTGAGGATGGAACTCAGAAAAGAAAGTCCAGAAGTGATTGTCTTTTGGCTTTACCTACTCATACATTAGGTACAGAGTTTATGTTAGGATTCTGAATTTGTGACAGAGGAAAACTGTAGCAGTGATTGAGTTGTAATAAACTAAAATGATGGTAGTGGTGTGCCCTGTGTTAGCAAGGAAGAAATTTTTTTGCTCCTTCATTATTTCTCAGTGTAAATAAAGTGGGATAAAATATCAACTTTGTTATTTACTACTTACATTATCTCCTGTGAAAAAGTTGTTTTCTTCCAGTGTTTCCTGAAATGCCTTCTAACAATTACAACATTTTCATTGTTATCTTTGTCTTTTGGATGATTTTGCTATGGTGTTACATTCTTTAGAACATAATCTCCTGATTATTTTCTGTCTCAAATTTTTAAAACAATTCTGAAAAGAGTAATTGCACTGTAATTTGTTATTCAAAGATTCATGTATCGGACTTCTATCATATTTCTTGAAAGTGAGTATGTATATGCAAAAAATTAGGGATAAATTATCTAAAATTTTTTTAGAAAATTGACCTCTTCCCACAAACCCTTTTAAAGAAAATAGGAGGAGCAGCAGTACCCGAAGGGATGGTACTCTTATATTTGGTACCCAGTTAACCACAGTCAAATAATCTTCAAATGAAAAATGATCTGTGTAATTATCAGTATAGTTTAGTGACCTTCATAAGGCACAGAATGCTGTTCAGTCTCGTGAGCGTGCTGCATTCACAGGGCATTACCTCTCTTATTTCTACGCAGTTTTCAGTCTCCAAGAGTATTTTATTTCAACATATTCTTGCTGCAGTTCTTCAGTATCAGACCTTTATAACTACAAATGCTTTGAAGGGCTTTTATATTTCAGGACACATCCGAGATGCAGGAAAATCTGGGCAAAAACTTTGTGTTTTTGTACCATTGCATTGTTTTGCCTTTGCTAGTGGCAAAATTACTCCATCATGATAGGATTATCACAGAATGGTTGCAAGGGACCTCTAGAGTTCATCTTGTCCAACTCCCCTGATCAAGCAGGACCATCTAGAGCTGGTTGCCCAGGATGGTGTCCAGGCAGCTTCTGAATAGCTCCAAGGATGGAAACTTCAAAACCTCTGTGGGCAACCTGTGCTGGTGTTCAGAAGGAACCTCTTGTGTTTCAGTTTGTGCCCATTGCCTCTTGTGCTGTCACTGGGTACCACTGGAAAGAGCCTGGCTCTGTCCTCTTTGCACCTTCCCTTCAGGTATTTATATACCTTGGTAAGATCCCCCCTGAGCCTTCTCTTCTCTAGGCTGAACAGTTCCTGCTCTCTCAGCCTTTCCTCATAGGAGACACACTCCAGTCCCTTAACCATCTCTGTGGCCCTTCATTGGACTCTCTCCAGTATGTCCATGTCTCTCTTATACTGAGGAGCCCAGAACTGGACACAGCACTCCAGGTGTGACCTCACCAGTGCTGAGTAGAGGGGAAGGATCACTTCCCTCGACCTGCTGGCAATGCTTTGCCTAATGCAGCCCATTAGCCTTCTTTGCGACAAGGGCACATTGCTGGCTTGTTATTACTAATGGGAGAACATTTTGAAGCTGGAGTTGCACTGATTACTGTCTCCTACCACAGTTCTCTTCAGAAGCATACCCTATATAAGCAGCTGCTTTTTTGTACTCTGTTTTCTCGGTACCATCTTCAGAACCATGGTACCTCAGCCTTGAAGAGTACTCTGGAACCTGATGATGGGAAAAATATTGTAGAGCCACACAGCCATATGAGATATAATTAACCATGTTTTGAAAATCTGTTATTTTGCACAGTGCAGAATAACATTGTGGCCCTTCATGGGATACATAAGGATTCACAGGATTCTTGGTAAATGTTGGGGGGGTTTTTTGCATATAATTTTTCGTATGCTAAGATGGTACCATGGGCAGGGACATCTTTCACTAGATCAGGTTGCTTAAAGCCAGATCCTTTGCACTTACTGTATAACATATCTTGGGATTCAGCCATCAAAGAATCAGGCAACCTGTATCACTACTGCTATCACTACTCCCCTGCTGAAGTACTCACATATTGTTCACTTTCGCACATACTCCCTGATTCTTAATGAAGTAGTTTGATTTATTCAAAGGAATAATTATTTTAACTGAGTATTACATGACATGATGCAATTGCTAACAAGCTTGCTGTATGTCCAAGTTTAAGGTTGAAAACTGAAGTTGTATTTTTTTTTTCACAGAGAATATTTTTATTGAGATTTTACAAAATTTTAGATAACTGAAATATGGCTGTTTAGATAACTGTTAAAATAAACCCAGACAGGCTTCTCTGATTCTAAACACATCTTCAGTTCTCAATGTATTCTAGCAAAATGCTGGATCTTTATATGTTTGGAACTGATTTACGCAAATCTTTCAGCAGTTAGAACCTACATTTCAACTGTATAATCTTGACTATGTTCCTTTTTTCAATATTAAACAATAATGGGGTTTCACTGTCCTTTGATCCTCATATATAATCCCTTTTGGTTAACATTAGGTTTAAATTCAGTACCAGAAAATTCAGCTTTGCAAATTCTAAGTTGTCTCTAAGAGTTTGTTTGTCCAGAGGAGTATTAGCTGCTACACGGCTTTTAGATATGTTAGAGAACTTCCAAAGTATGCTCATTTCACTGTCCTACAACTAAAATTGTACTTAAAAAAGAAAAACCTACAAAATATAATAAAG
>WAAD01023288.1:0-85711 GCA_013389945.1 Fregata magnificens | reverse complement strand
CATACAACAAGCCTGAGTCATTAAAGTTGTGGTCCTTCATTCTTTTTGTAAATATACAAAAATATGGTCGTCTGTCTGTTTTGCTACTGACAGAGTGGCAAAATGAATCTTTTGTCCTCTGGATGTATTTTGTCATAATTGCTTACGCATACATGTTGACAAATTGGTTTCCTTGATGGAAGTGGCACTTCTCACGGTTCTTTTAGTTTTGTTAAACGGTGTTTTCCAGACTGGCTGTTTTCTCTCACAGGACTCCACAAAAGTATCATTTATTTTGAGGATTCTGGATCCTCCTTGCTTGTAACCCTTTTTTATCCACTAGACTAAATCAACCCATTTATGTTAGGAGTCTACCACATAAATATTTTAGAAACTGAACATTTTTTTCTGTCTGTTTGAAACAATCTAACCAGTTGAAGTTGAAACAGAGTTGCAGCAAGAAGAATCTGTAAATTAAAGCATCATTTCTCTAGTAGTGCTCAGTGTGGTTTTCCAGCTTTATCAGCTGAGAAGAGGCAAGATTTGTTGTGGAAATGTGTGAAACATGGACAGCAGATCTTCTTCACCAGCTGTTTATTCTTACATATCTGTTTCCACTTGGCCTACACTATTGGACATAGCCAAGCAGCTCACGTTGTTGGAAAAGCATTTGCATTGATTTTGAAGCTGTGCATTCAGTGAGCATGTTTGAAGAGACGGTGATAACCTGGGCAACGTTTGCTGCATTAGTTGTGAAATTAAAGGTGAATTGTATTGGAAAATTGATCTGGCTGAACAGTAACCATTATTTTATCTTAAAGCAGTTTACGTAGCAATGTTACATATGAAATGCAGCCTGTTGCTTAAATGAGAAGCTGAAAGTCTGTCCATCCCCTCTGATGGGATCTACACATGTAGCGTCTATCGAGGCTCTTTGGGGTGTGGGGATGTAATTGTAAGGATTTTTTCTTACACATACATTTCTGTGACATAGCTAACAGAACATAGAGAAGAAAATGCTGGGGAAAAAGCCTTTGTGATAACTCATTTATGAGCTACACCTCTTTGAAAAACAATAGAAGTTTCCATCTTCTGTAAAATTCTGAAAATTAAATCAACACCAGTTATGAGTTTTGTTGGTTCCATTTCCAGTAATCTGTTTAGTATGCTACTGAAACCTGGGTCTGTCTGAGTGCTCTCTATCAATAACAAAGGTTCAGTTGTTTTATTTGCTTAGCGGTTTGCTCCAGCTTTAGTCAGCACATTGAAATCTACATTTTGAGTGCTTTTTTGAAACATTTGTTAAATAGATTTTTGCCTTCTGTTGATGATTAAGGTAACATTGTACGGCTCCAGACTGCAGTAAAATACACTGTGTTTTATTTGTGATTAAATAAATGCAAATCTGCATATATTTTTTTTTCCATTCGACTTCGAACTGTGGGGCTACTTGGTCTATGGACATATTTATTCCACTATAGTACCAGCATAAGCAGATAAAAAGCTGGGCATGAAATTAGACTTTGATCTGAAAATGAAGTTCTGTTTCAGTATTCTTATGTGTGTAATAGTATTATAGATTTACAATATTTGAGGGGACAAATATAATATGCATCTTAATTTCTGAAGACTGAAGTATATCTTTGTCACACCTATAAATATAAACAAATCAAGTTTATTAAGTGAGGTTTGTAAACAACTAAAACTTGCAAGGTGACTTTGCAAATCTTTTGCAACTTTTTAATCTTTTAAAGGTTTTAAAATATTAACTATCTAATCCTTTCAAAAGCTCAGTGAGAAAAGCAGTAAATACATTCACACCACTCGGCTCCAGGCAGGTAGGGCTAGGCTCCACTCTGAGACCCAGAAACACTTGCCTGACTCTTTATTTAAGTGTGTGCCCTGACTCCAACTTGGGCTGAGACCTAGGCACACTTTAGTACTCCTCTTTCTTCTCCTGCTTTTGCATGCCATGGTTTTCATGAGAATCAGCCAGCCTCGTGGATGGCAATGGCCACAGAGCATGCTCCACAGAGCACCACAGACTGTTCCTGCCCTGAGGTCTCAGTGCAGCTTAATGTTAGCCAGAGCAGGTAAGAGAGAGACAGTGAAATGAAGTGGCATTATTCCTGTTTCAGTGGTGGGGCTTTTTTTCAAAATGTTTACGCAAACAAGGAATCATTAGAGTGATCTGCTTGTTAGAAACAGTGATTGCTTTTTCTTGAAGGGTGTATATTGCATATACTTATTGACATATTGTAGAAGTATGACCTGTTATTAATGAAAAGGTACTTGGCAGAATCAATTAACATAGACGTTTGTTTGATTCATTATTGTTGCTCTTTGTTGTTCTATCAGTTATTTACTGAACTTGGTTGATTAGTCCATTCTCCTCTGTTTCTGTTTACAGTGGTAAAATCTTCTGAAGACTTTCTTTATAGCTTTCACTTTGACGTGTAAGGCTAAAACAAATAAGATACACTGCTCAGATGCTCTTCAGAAAACTCCCACCACTGATGTAGTACAGACTTGCACAAGACACGTTAAACCATCTAATTTTACGTTTAATTCACAAAGAAGTAAGCCAAACATTAGTGGTTAATTGTCTGGAGAACTGGTGGTAAAAACAGGATGATATCACAGCTAACGTGCCAGATAAAAGGAAACATAGGAAGTACAAGGCTAGCGTATCTAGAAGGGAGTATGGATTGCCTAGCTTATTCGTGGAAAAGGCACCATCGGTTTTCTCTTTGCCCTGCAAAGAGGCAGGCACATGGTAGTTGTGAGTTGGATTATTTCAGTTTTATATATGTGNTTTTTTTTTTTTTTTTTTTTTTTTTTTTTAACATGAGGTAAAATTAACCCTCAAAAAGGGAACAGAAAAAATATTTTTAAAAAATGTTTTAGCTAAAATTGCGCATTGAATGTACTGCTTTAATCGTTGCTGTAATGTAAAATAATGTAAAGACTTGTACTGCAGTTACACAGGTGCCAGAATGGTTTTGTTTTTAGGGAATCTCTATGTTTTATCCATTGTGTGTAAGGTATGTTGATACCTTTAAAAAGTCTTTATAAATTTTGTTGTTTTATAGCATTTACTAGTCTTTTCTTATGGTTGAAAGAACTGCGTAGCGTAAAACCGCTTCAGGTTATATGGCTTAATTGACTATAATTAGCAATTTCCCACACATTGTTTGGAAGGGACTGAGTAATCTCAGCTAAGAATGTTGCTTATAGGATGAAGCTCCTGCACAAAGTGCTTTCTCAAACAAAAAAATGTAATCAGTTTTAAATACCTAAAACAAATTTTGTGAAATTATGTAACGTTGTGCTCACCGTATTATAAGGAAGAAAACAGCACCTTATTTAAAAGAGTGGGGTATTTGAATGTTAATAACACCTGGTGGTGAATTTTATTATGGAGTAGTTGAGAACTTGAAGTGTAATAGCAGTATTTCAAAATAACAATTAACACACTGACAAAAACCAAAGTCTATATTTTAGAAAGAAACTAAGTTCTATGAATTAAGCTCATGTTATCCACAGGCCGCTCAGGCACTGATTT
Organism: Fregata magnificens; assembly: GCA_013389945.1. Lineage (NCBI taxonomy): Eukaryota > Metazoa > Chordata > Aves > Suliformes > Fregatidae > Fregata > Fregata magnificens. Next base: position 82,167 of record WAAD01023288.1, on the reverse strand, counting down.
ACAGGGAGGGAGGACTGGAAATTTTCTTTGATAGTCTCCAGCCTGTAATTTGTATTTGTCGCCTCCTGGATGCTGCCCCGTGGGGGGCAAGGGGAACCAGGCCTGGCCTATTTTTCTTCTGGGTTAAGGAGGAGAGAGCTGTGCTGCATCAGAGGTGGCTGCTCCCAGAGGTGAGCAAACAGCAGGAGAAAAGCAAAGGGGGAACAAGATGTGTTAAATACTCCTAGGCTTGAAATAATGAAATGCAACAGGATTTGACTTGGTGGAGAACCAGGGTGAGCCCAGCACATTGTTGCTTCATTTGCACTCTGTTTGGACGTTGGCTGGGCTTGAACCCTTGGGGGTCAGTACAGGCATAATTTTATAAGCAGTGTATGGTAAATAAGAATTAAGAGGAGATCATTTTTTTCTTCCAGGACTTTGTTTCATTGATTCCTTTGGTTTTATCATGCCACAGCTAAGAGGCAGTTCCATAAATTTATATCTGTTCCTCTCACATCTGTCTTGGAGTAAGACAGGTATTACTCTAAATCCTAGATGAGAAATTATTCATAGCTCATTTCCACCTCCAGCAGCCTTTGAGAGAATTATCATATTGCCCTCTCCATCCACGTCACTCCTTGCTGCTTCATTTAGTAACAATAGATTCACTAGTGCCTTTTTTTCCCCTGTAATGTTCAGCAGTGAAACTATTAACACTGACTTTTAAATTGTTATAATTTTGCTTTTTCATTAGCACCTGTTTTGACAAATAGGATCGGTTCACACCTCCGAATAGCTATGGCAGCCTGTCTGCAGCCCTCCACAGGTATCATTGTAAACCTAACCAAACCCTTTGAAGGTTATTGTCTCCGGCATATGGACCAGAGAATTTGCGGTTGATGAAGCTAAGATTCTGGAGTACAGTTATGAAGGAACCTAAACTAGAAAGGATAATTATGCAGGCATTTTTTTGCAGCTGCATAATTGCTTTATACAGCAGGTCATGATTGTGCTGCAGTAATAAATTGTAATGTTGTCCATGCCTTTTAAAACGTTATCTTTGCTTTTGCATGCAAGAAAATAACAAATAAGATGTATTCCAATTTGCAGGTAATCCAGTTCATTTAATTCTAGTTTGCATACATCACACTTCAGTTGAATTTATCACCACTACCAAAATCACCTTTTAGAAAACAAAGTCTGAATAATTTTGAATAATCTTGGCAATGGTGCAACGTTGCTTTTATTTGCATTTGGTTTTGTTGCCACATCTAACTTTTCAATTTTTAAAAAAATATTTATTCAAGAAATAACTATTTCATTTGCAAACGTTTTCTATTTATTCCAGCAGCTTACAGAATCAATCACCAATTCACAATGAACCCTGTTTTCTTAAAAGAGTTGCTTTTAGGATATTCGGAAGCAGTTCACTAACAATATGTTAAAAGCAAAATCCCTGTGAGGTTCCATACCACCCATGACTGCATACTTCTAGCTTTAAAAAATTCACTATAATTTGAATCATTTTTATACATATTTTAGGATATTCATACACACTGCTTGTGTCATATATTCCTTTCCTAAAAGTGAAACTGCTCCTTTCACTTTAACAGAGATTTCACTATTAAATAAATGCTTTTTCAGATCCAATTATGGAATGTTTGATTCAAAGCTTTTGCGCTAGTCTCAAAGTTAATAAAGTTTAGAAAGAACTGAATTTAAATGTGAAACAGAATTTTCTAATACACGAATAGCGAGTTTTCACTGAAGAACTCACTACTGGAAAAGTAAAATATGCTGAATTATCATCTGTAATTTAAAAAAAAAAAAAAAAAAAAAGCTACCTGTAATGTTGTCTTGTGGAGTTTAATCATCAAGGCAAATGTTATCTGTACATTTCCCTTGGCAAACTGTATCAGAAGAACTAACAGGGACTTCAGTCCAAGCATGCAAAAACAGTTTCTGCTGTGAGGGGCAGAAATTGTTGGGTTTGGGGGTTTTTTTTTGTTTGGTTTGGGTTTTTTTTTTTTACATATACAAGTCAGCACTCTTTCTGTCCCATTAGGAATTTCAACTAGTTAGCTAAATTTTTTTTGTTGTTGGAGTTAGAATGACCTTTTTTATTTCCTGTGGCAAGGTGGTTAGAATCAAACCTTTATCACTATCTATATTTGTTTGGTTAAAAAAAAAAAAAAAAAAAAAAAATTGAAATGCAAGTCTTTCCAAACAGGGGAATGATTGCCTTGGGGTAAGTGCAAGTTTGCTTGCTTAATCACTCAACGTTGTGTGGTAACAAATAATTACCATATCTGCAGTTTGACAGCACATAGGCTTATCATTACTTAGATGTAAATGTGTCACTGTCTTATCTTTTTCCTGTACCTGTGCTAAGTCTTACCTCTCTCTTAAAAATTAAAATAGATAATAACCCAAGTTACTTTTTGGACTTTGAAGAGGTTCTGACCTTTCTTCTCATCTCATTAATATCTAATGTTTACATGTTTTAAGCTTACATGTTTTCACTATGCAAGTGAAAATCAAATTCCGTATGAAATCCTAAGACTTTAAGCCTATTCATAAAGTAGTTAATGGATTTAGCAACTCTGCTCCAAACTGACTGCCTTTTTTCCAGTGACTGATACATCAACTTGCTCTCCCTCTTGAAGGGGAAACACAAACTTTCCTTCCTCCCTTGGCGAAGACTGAAATGTAGGTGCTTAGATCCTAGCTGGTTTGTGTGGGGTTTTTTTCCAGCAGAGTTTTAGTGAAAGTAATGTCTGTTTGAGGTCTCCTGCCCTGCTGTGGTCTCCCTTCCGCTTCTGCCAAGGGTCGGCAGGCCTTTTGTAGACCCTTCTTTTAGCAAAGAAACACTCATTTGTGAAATTGACTGTTAATTTGTTTTCTTTGACACAGTTATTTTAAGGAACGTCTTATCTTTAAGAATTTTATCTTTTCTGTGGGTGAGGGTCAAATCAAATTGCTACTCTGCAGGTAAAATCGGCATGTTCACCTACTGCTTAAACTTTGTTCAGCTTTAATGCCAGGAACCCAGAACTGTGAAAGAAAGCCACTTCCTTTGCCTGTCCTCCTATTGCCCCTAAAACCTATTCCTATTTCTACTTACTACACTATTTTGGATGCTGAATATAGGGGGCTATCTTCCCTCGCACTAAGAAATAACCGATTGATTTTTTCCAGTTTGTATGGTGACTGTCACTGAGTAATTGAATCTGTGAATTATTCATATACCGACTAGTGACATGAAGTGTGTTACAAGTTTTCCAAGTATATATATAAATGTTTTTTCTAGCTGTATTGTATTAATTTGTGGATGTGGATGAATTCCATTTGCCTCACTGAGAAAGCAAACCAGAAAGTTAATTCTGCCTTCAATTAGCATGTGAAAACAACAGAATAATAAAACGTAGGAAGGAGAAGTAAATGTAAAAACTTGATTCAAGACTAGAGAAAATACCCGAGGGAGCACAACCTCGGGTTCATGCAACTAGAGAAAGCATATATCCAGTAAGATGTATGGCATGTAATGGGGGAAAATATAAAGTGAGAGGATCTTGCAGGAGTCACTTGATGCTCATAGTGTTGGGATTGCAGTACTCCATGCTGGGCACTCAGGCACTGACCGCAGCCCAGCCTGGCTGGGCTCCTTGGCTCTGCATGACTGCTGAGGCACGCGTGCTGTGGGCAAGGGAAGCTGAAGCAGCGGTTCACAATCCAGGGTCATGATTATTACAAGTAAGGACTGAAGCCTGAAAAAAAAAATTGGCTTGTCCAGAAGCAATGCCAGAAATGCTGATTTGGAGACTACTTCTGTAGATAAATGTTATTTCAAAAATTGGAGAGCAACTCCATCACAGTTGCTCAGAAAGCCTCTTCTTTTTCTCCATAATAAGACCTTATACTGGGGTTTAAAGAATCTTGTGTTTCACAGAGGAAAAAAATCCAGCTTTGTTGATATTAGGATTTTTGTCACCTTATATAGTTTTTAGGACAAAGTGAAAGAAAGGGATGGTTAATAATGTGCAAGAGTGAAATGGACTTTCTGAACTAACAGAATTGATACTGTAACAAATACTGAATATTGGAAAAAGTAGGACTGTCAGTCAGAACCAGTGAAAGGCTGTCAAAGAATCAATAAGTGTGCAAACTACTTCAAGGACGAAATGGATCTGGATATAGGGATTCATTCTTTAGACTAAAGAACAGGACGCATTGTTCCAGCTCCTACTATCGGAGACAAATCTATTTTGAAAGGCCTCTAAGGCCGGCCCTAAGAACTGAATGATAATTTATCTCCAAGCTGTTTCTTCTTCAACTTTCTCACTTGAAAGATACTGGAAATTGAGTTGCTTAAGTTGTGCTAGGGTCTCTTTGACAATGATTAAATAAGAGAAATTCCCAGAGTAAAAACCTCCAGTCAAAAATTGTAGCTTTAAGTGAGACTTTACACTTCTATCTAAGGAAATTATGTTTGTTCTTGAGTGGACAGCAGAGATATTTATGTATTAAGCAGAAAGTTGGAAACATTCTAAAATGGGGAAAATTAGTGGTTTTATCATCGATGTAATCCAAGATGTAGGTGATTGCAAGAATTGTTTTTTAAATTATATTCATGTTACGTGAAACTGAAGCTTTACAAATTTTGCCATTTTCCTGTCTTTTTAGCCAAATAGATATTTAACAGAAGTAAGAAATTAAGCAAAGAAAACTCATTCAATACTGTATTGAATGCTGTTTTGCCTGTCTCCTCTGCAGCAGCTGAAGTAAAACAAATGAAGTGTTTCTGGTCACACTCAGTTTATCAAGCATAACAAACTTGAAATACAAATAAAATAAATCTGGCACCAGAACACCATAAGCTGTGATAGTGCTTGTCTTGAGCTCCATGGCATTAATTCTAGTCCAGAAACATTGTCAGATCACAGGTCCTTAAAATAACCTATTGACTTCCATATGGTTGTGTCTTTGACTAGATCAAACTGCATCTGCTTATTAGTTTCAGCACAGCAAAACGAATAAAAGCCCAGCCAGAATTTGATTTGGTGTTTAGCTGTGAAATATTTAAGTTGTATTCTGCCTTACCTACACCATGAGCCCTGCTGGGAGCTGGGGCACCTTGATTGCAAAACTCTTGAGAGGATATCAAAGGTAACTGTACAGACAACTTGTTTTGTCAGTAGCTGTGTGAGGTGTATCAGATATTTAAAACATCCTAGAAATAGAATGTGATTGCCTTGACCTTATTCTACTCCGGTGGTTAAAGTAGAACTTTGTTACATACCTTGACAGGTGGTGACTGATGGTACACGCAGACTTGTCTAAATACAAGCAATCCACCCATAATACTCAAGGCAAAGTAATTGGCACTTCACTCTACACATTCTTGTGACTGCTGGGCTCAAAGATCCATCAGCACTAACGCAATTATGTGAATGCCTGGAATCTTTTATGCCCAAAGTGCTTTTAATCAGCATGCAAATAACGTAAATAATGCAAACGTGAACCACTCAAGAAAAGTAAGAAGCCTCACCTCATTTTTTTTTTTCTATTCAGTAATTGTTATGCCTGCATTTATGCCATTATGTATCCATATCATACCATACCTTTTTTCTTTTCTATTTTGAATGCTATAAATTTGTTAAGGCTTTTTTTTGTGCACAAATTGCAAAAACAGTATGACCTGAACTAATACATTTTCCATGAGTTGGGCTCAGTTTCTCATTTAGCGGTAAGAAATCTACTCAAAATGTGCTTTTTTTAATGTGTGTTGTGCTAAATGTAAGCCTTTGATCAGACAGTACATGAATAAGGAATGTTGTTTTTCTGAATTAAGTGGAAATGAAGCCTAAGGCAGCCTGCTGTCAGGATCATGAGTACTAAATAAAATATAAACTAGTTAAACTTTGCAAACTCCAATGACAGGCAAAATTTCATATATCAAAAGCAATCTCAAATTGTGAATTGAGTGATTTGTCTTGTATCATGCCATATATGCATTGTTACAGCTTTAAATAAAACGTTGAACTTTAAAAGTACTTAAGTCTTAGAACATAGAGAAAAAAAATCTTTTTCTCTACTTCCTCTCTATTAACATTTATTCTTTAGTTATCATGATAATATATTTTACCCTTGTATTTTGCTGACCTTCTTTAAAAAAAAAAATCTGGAGTTCTACTTGTATTTCCTTCTTAGTGACCTAAAGTTGTAATAAAATAAAGTTTATGCTTTATTCAGTATTATTTGTCTTTTATGTTCTTTTTTCTTTTATTTCCTATGGCTTGCTACTCCAGCAAACTGTCACAGTGGAACAGATGAGTCTTGAAGATGTGATAACCAAAAAGTAAATGAACAATTTAACAATATTGGTTCACATTCTTGGAATAATTCTGACACTATTACAGTTTTCAGCCTCCATTGAGTGTTGGGGAACCATTCATGGTCTCTTCTTTGAACGCATTACTTTTGCATTCTTGGCTTCTTTTATGGTCATCTGCTATCATTTTTCTTCCTTTTGTTTGATGGTCCTTATATTTCAGTTTACTCATTTTCTAATATATCAGCTATGTTCTGTGCATCTAAATTTTGATCATAAATACTAAGATTTTTACACTTTGTGGTGTAAGTTATTCCTCAACAGTAACAAGAATAGAGCAAGACCCCTGCGGCCCCCCTCTCCCCCTCCACATATGACCACAGGCAATGGCAGCATTTGTGCCAGGCTGTGAAACGTTTAAAAAAGGTTTATATATCAGTAGTGGTACATATGCCATGGTTTAGAAACTCATGCTCTATATCATTCTCATACCCTGCAGAGCTCTATGGGATGTTGTTTGCAGGTCACTGGCATTTACATTTTGTACAATCCTCATGAGCTTCGACCACATAACAGCAAAAATCTAAATGAGTCCTTTCATTTTTTCTCAGGATGCTCCAGATCNATATTGCTTAGACAAAATGGGATGTCACTGAAATCACTCAAGAGAAATGCTCCCCTGTCTGTTTGGCACCCGGGTAGCTATGCAGTGTCCTGCCGGCTGGAATCATTCTGGTCTGCTCTTCGCTGCCTTGTTTGTCTGCTGTAGCCTCACTGTATCTTGTTTCATCAGTTTTTTACTTAATGCGTTTTAGGTGTCGTGTGTCATTTTTTACTAGCGTTCTAGGTAGGTTCATTCATTAAGTTCCGTATTAGAAATATTTTACTCTTAGTACAAAGCTTTCAAGCTAATAAATAGAAACTGCTGTGGTGTTCTGTCTCAAAACTGGGGATAAGTGTCCACAACTTTTTTATGTCCTAATTTTATTCTGTGCACTCTTTAGATAAATTATTGCACATTATACATATATTATTGAAAAATTTTGCTGAAGATGTGTAATATTTTCTTGTGTTGGGTTATCACTGGCATATAATTGAAGCCATTTCTCATTTCCAATTGAAGCTTTCATTTGACTTAAGTTTCAGGCTCCTGTGAAAACATTACCCATAATATTGTAACAAATATCAGCTTTAGTATTTTTATAATGACAAAGATGTTAAAAGGTTTAATCTGCACGGAAGCTTTGCTTTTTTAATCTAATAATCCTGCCTTTATAAAATACAAAAACATTTGATATGGGGCTTCATCACTTAAAGGAAAAGAAGATAGCTTAAGTATTGATTGATTTTCCTATGTGGTTGTCAATAATGCCACAAAATGAATACAAATTAGCTTACCGTTTTTAGGTGCAACCACAATTTATTATGTTCTCTGAAACTGCTATCATAGAAAATTTATTTTATTTCAACTTGTATTAGATTCATTAAATTCTGGTAGCTTTTCCATGTATAGTGAAAAAGAATGGGTGGTTGCTAAGATGGCAACACTAACAGGGTTGACTGACATTTCCGCCCATGGTTTACCTTATCTCTACTACTACTGCTCTTCTTTGGAGTCCATGTAATATAGTGACAGAACAGCATGATGCAGAAGATTAGGAGACCAGAACCTCCACAGATTTTAATTAAAAACTAAAATACTGGCTTTACTCATGATTTTGAGGATGCTAGTAAGCCCGATCTCTTTCTTCAGCACTTAAAGATAAAACATTTATATTCCTCAGAGCAGCACTTGGAGGAGATAGCTGTAAGATAATGATTGCCAGAAGGAACTCAGTAAGAAAGACCAGTAAGAACTATATGATAGAACAGGATTTGAAACAGGAAAACAGGAAGGTTAACTATTGATTTGATTACAAACAAGTAATTTATACAGATAGTCAAACAAATAATTTATCAGCCATTATTTATTTTTTCAAAGTAGGATATGATTTGGAATAGGCAATGGACTTTTTTTCCTGTTTTAATTATTTCCTAGTGTTAACTCTTAATCAAAAAGTTCTTCTCTGTATTTTCAGTCATTTGAATGTATTTTATAGAAATGCTAAACAAATATCTCTGCATGCGTATTTAATGTACATTCATTGTTCATAGGTTGCATGCACTGTGGCTAAGGTTTCATTTTTACAGTACCGAGCAAGTTTTGTTGGAAGCTACGAATAATCATATTCAATGCTTTATGCATTCCACAGATTTTTTTTTTTCCTACTCTTGGGGTGAAGCATTAAGAGAGTTGTCAAATAAACGTTTTCAAAATTTTAATCACTTAAATCTTGCAGTCTGATTTTACAGTCACCTCACTAGGTCAACACTGTTATTATGTAATTTTCCAAGTTCTTTTATGTGATGCATAACCAAGCTTTTAGTCTTGTAATTTGGTTAGCTTGGTTATGCAAGTGATGTTTGAGAATATGATAATGAACAGCAAGAATGCTTGCTGTCTCTTTGCGTCAGCTTTTATCAGTGAATTATACCCTGGCAGAAAAACATAAGGAAGAAGAGATTACTAGCAAAGTTTTCATAATCAGCTTTGTTTTAGGACCATGGGACATGTAAAAATAAATATAGCCTGCTAGATGTTGATATATCTAGTCTGTCTTTCCATTCTCTTTCTCTGGTAAATTGATGGACAAACCTCAAAGCATTAAATGGTGTCTTAAGCAGGACTTTTGGTGAGGAGACAGAGAAAACAATACAGCAGTGATATCTGACATGCAGTATAAAATATCAACAAAAATCCTATCAACATTGCTAACCGTTTCTTCATATTGAATTGAGACCAGGTAAAACTGCAGAAATATTTAAGTTTAGAGCTACATTGCAGCTGTTTACAATTGCTATTAAACTTTAAGTTAATTTGTACCTTTTTACACTTCTTTAAATTGATAATACAGTGGAAGCCAAAGCAGAAGCTTTGAACTCTTTTTAACGTAGCGTAGAACAATAGTTTGGATGTGTATGGCCTATGCTTCCTCTTTGTAAATGGTTGTTTAAGGATGATTTTAGAGTCAGTACTGTTCATTTTTTCGTTACTGATCACATCAGGAAAGGAGAGGTGCAATTCCTGATCACTGTTACTAATGTCCATCTCATAAGGAAGGTGTTCTGGAGAACAGCCAGCAGCTTTTTTCTTCCTATGCATTAACTTGTAGAGTCAAAAGAATAAAGATGAGAATTATGCATCAGGGCAACTTTGTCTAAATCTCAAGCCACAACTTTGCATCTTAGTTTTAACAGTCAGTCCTTGAGGGCAGGGTGCGTATCAAGCAACACATGTATTTCATGTGGCGTAAAGAAACACACTGTATGCAAAACCAAGAATTTGTTCTTAATCTCATTAAAGTCTTAAGTCTACTCAAAGATCTATTAGTCTTGTGACAATGATATTAACACTTATAGACCAAATTACGCAACTATTACAGCTCATTCCTGATAATGATACAGTTAGAACTGATAGAAACAAACTTTCTGTATGTACTCCTTTCTCTGGTCTTACACATACCTTTCTTAAAGCCTCTTGGGGGCTAAGACTGAGGATAGTAGTCTTATTTAGCAAAAAAGCAGGGTGGAGTTATGGTGAGTGGTCAGCACCTCAAATTCTTCACCGGAAATTGTTGATGTTGGTGTTGATGGTTTCTTCTCTTTGGTGGGAAGAGTATGATGTTGACCTAGGGTGTTTCTTCCTCCACATTTGGGGTCTGCTTTGGATCATTTTTATTGTTTTGCTAACACAGTCTGTTAACTTGATCTTTATTCACTGGTAAAACCATTTTTTCCATAGCTCACAAAGTTGCACTCCCTTAGTGGCTAGTGATTGACTATTTCTGATTTGTGTTTATAGCCCTGGCAGCTTTGCCATCAGCCTGTGCTCCCACTGTCAAGGCCTTTGCTATCATATGGTTTTTGTACTTTTGGGGGACCTGTGTTTAAATCCTCTGTTTTTCTTCAAAGTGTGGTTTTCTGATAGCCTAATTAATGTCTCATTACCACAAACTAATCACACGTACATCTTTGTTCTAAGACCATTAATGATTCACTTGACAAAAACAATGATCCATTAGAAGACATGCATGCATAAAGTAACATGTAGACATAATGCTCTAGTAACCATTTGCAACCTGTATCTTCTAGTTACAGCAACTTCACTGGTATGTTATCAAAAGTACTTTGAAACAACAGTTAGGTCGGCCTTTGCCTCTGCAGCAACATCAAATTAAGCAGCTCTTGCATTTAGCAGTTAGTTCTTTTCTTCTGCCCACTTCTTTCACTATAAATTCCAGCTCAGATCCATTTCCTCGTCTGGTTCATTTTGCAGCCTCAAAAATATTTTTGCCAACATAACTAAGTGGGGAAGGAGTGATTAATTGTGGGGGTAGAAAAGAGGGAGAACAGACATTGCTCAAACCATACTGCTGTTAAAGAGAATGCACATGCAACTACACCTTTAAACATCCAGTCTGCTCTCCCACACGTCTTCTCTGGTGTTTATCAGTGCAGAGAATGAAGGTGCAAGGGCAGAGAAGGAGGCCACAGGAATGCAGGAAAGCCTCCTGACAGTCACAGGAAACTGTAGGAAACTGTCGGCAAGAGAAAAGCAGGGAGTGGAAGATCTCATGCTAAGACTGAAGGATCCTAAGAAAAGTTACAAGCTCTGGGAGAAGTTGGAGATGTATTGATTCATAGGAAAACTATCCAAAACAGTGAAGAAAGCATGCAAAATTTGGTTTTTTTTTTTTTTTTTTTTTTTTTTTTTTTTCTTTCAGGCATGAGGGGATCATCTCCGTGTCCATGTATCTCTTTATGCTACTAGGTAAAGCTGTACCATGTTCTACATATGTCATGTTCTCTTTCACAGTGAATCTAAAGAACACGTGGAACAGAAATTCTTGTGCATTGTCTGAAATAAGGTCAGCGCTGGTCTTGGAGGCCAAAAACAGTTTGGCTTTTGGACTGCTTTCCTGTCAAATATTAATAGGCAGATGCTATAGCCAGGAAATATGCCAAGAGGCTCAGGGATTGACCAGTGGGAAAGCTTAATATAGTAATCTTGCACACTGCAAAACAGCTTTGCAGTTGGAGGCATTATAGCTTCAGACTAAATTATCGGTGTACCACCTGAGCTAAGTAGCCTCGCTGGCAGCAAGACTTACTAACCTCTCTCAGTGGCACTTGAAAATGGCATTGCATTGTGGCCTGACCGTTCTCACAGAGCTCACGTGGGAGTTGAACTCGGCAGTAAGACATACAGACAAAGCCCGCGATTCACAGAAACTTCAGCAGCTACGTAGATGAAGATCGCGCACGGCAAGTATGAGCATTGCACAGTAACAGCTCATCCAACTTTTAGAGCTAACTGCAAACCTCCAAACAGAAGGTCTAGATCTTTGTGTTAGGAGATGTAAGGAAGGGGAAAAAAAAAAGGAAAAAAAAAGCCTTGTTTGGCTCTGCTCAAGACTTTTCTTCCGCTTGTGCAGGCTCAGGCAAACATGGCTGCAATAGTTGCAATTGAACTGTGTTTTCAACAAGCTCTACAAGCTTTCTATTTGTGACCAAGGAACATTTAAACACATTTGGGCTATTTGTTTTTCTTTTTCAAAAGCAAAAGGATTTTTGGCATTTTTCAATATCAGTCCAATACCTGGACTTGTGCAAACCATTTGACACTGTCCCACATGACATCCTTGTCTCTAAATTGGAGAGACATGCATTTGACGGATGGACCACTCAGCGGATAAGGCTGACAACACTAAGCTGTTTGGTGTGGTTGACATGCTGGAGGGAAGGGATGCCATCCAGAGGGACCTGGACAGGTTTGAGTGGCAGTCCCGTGCGAACCTCATGAAGTTCAGCAAGGCCAAGTGCAAGGTCCTGCACATGGGTTGAGGCAATCCCAAGCATAAATACAGGCTGGGCAGAGAATGGATTGAGAGCAGCCCTGACGAGAAGGACTTGGGGGTGTTGGTTGATGAGAAGCTCAACATGACCCAGCAATGTGTGCTTGCAGCCCAGAAAGCCAACTGTATCCTGGGCTGCATCAAAAGAAGTGTGACCAGCAGGTTGAGGGAGGTGATTCTCCCCCTCTACTCCGCTCTGGTGAGACCCCACCTGGAGTACTGCGTGCAGCTCTGGGGCCCCCAACATAAGAAGGGCATGGACCTCTTGGAACGAGTCCAGAGGAGGGCCACAAAGGTGATCAGAGGGCTGGAGCCCCTCTCCTATGAAGACAGGCTGAGAGAGTTGGGGTTGTTCAGCCTGGAGAAGAGGAGGTTCCAGGGAGACGTTGTTGCGGCTTTCCAGTACCTGAAGGGGGCCTACAAGAAAGCTGGAGAGGGACTTTTTACAAGGGCATGTAGTGATAGGACAAGGGGTAATGGCTTTAAACTGAAAGAGGGTAGATTTAGGTTAGGTATAAGGAAGAAATTATTCACTATGAGGGTGGTGAGGCACTGGAACATGTCGCCCAGGGAAGTTGTGGATGCCCCATCCCTGGAAGTGTTCAAGGCCAGGTTGGATGGGGCTTTGAGCAACCTGGTCTAGTGGAAGGTGTCCCTGCCCATGGCAGGGGGGTTGGAACTAGGTGATCTTTAAGGTTCCTTCCAACCCAAACCATTCTGTGATTCTATCATCTGTGTAATCTGAAAGTTTTTCTAAAATCTGGTTCTACATCCGAATTTTAACTGTGTGTGTGAGGTGACTCTTTAACAGCCTGACTTGTGGCCTGAGCTGTGGACAGAACCATTTCTCCCCACTCTCTGCTTTGAACCATACTTACACTAGTCATTATGGGTCATAGTCTGAAGACCTAACATCATAAGTTTCTTTGCGTGTAGCATCATTATAACTAAGGTAGAAATAAGAATGCTGTGAGGGTACTAGAATATTTTTGTGGAAAAAAAACACACAAAAAATGTCTGAGGGATATGTAAAAAAGGTTTTGTGGAAGAATTTACTGAAGCTTAAAAAGAAAAGTCTTTTTTTTTAATTTCTTTTTTCAGAAATTTTGATTAGCTGATGTGAAATGGAACTCAGTAGTATTTTTTGTGCTCCCTCAGTATTTTCAGGCAAGGGTTTTAAAGTGCATCACACATTTGTGGCAGAACCCATAACTGAAACTCAAATTTCCTGGCACATTTAGGATCTAATTAGTGGCCTTGGTTTCAAGTGGATGCATGTGGGTAGGTCAATATACGTGTATTAATCTCTATAGAACAAAACAGAACTGAGTTGAGTATTTACATTTGTACTTGCAGGAGCAGGTTCTAAATTAACTTTTATTTTCTCAAATATCATACTACAGCGACTGAGAGCAGGAGAAGCAATTGAATATGATTAACCTGTCATTGTGTTAATTATACATGGTGTAAGGTTGGGATGGCAACAATACTTCATCAGTTTTGTTTTAAACACAAGACTTTCAGGGAAGTGAGGATTTACTAAATTTTAATTCCATCACACATGCTGAGGTTAAGCTCAGTTGGAAGAACTTTATCGCTGAAATTTCTAGTCAAAGTTTAATCACTCGATTAAGTTTCTGAAACCACAGGATTGACCTCAAATCCTCAGCCTCAATAAGAACTTTGCAGTCGATAAGATTCAGTAGAAAACACTTCTCTATCTCCAGAAAAGCCTTTCTTTACATTCTTTAATGAAACTGGAAGGGTGCAGTTAGTCTTCCACTATCAAATCAAGCGTCACTGAAATTCAAACTTCATGACTGGTGCCATCAAAATTACAGTCCACTTGTTATTTGGTTTCACAGCATTCTTACCTTTTCTCAGTGTAAAAATATAATTATTTGTTTACCAGTTAATGCTGCCTACCTCGATTCAGTTAACAGGAGGTAGCACCCACACTGCTGTTAGTCATTAGTTTCTTGTTGAGACTGATACACTGCTGTAAAGTTTCTTGTGGTGTCCTAGGGTGTTCATCCTGACTAAGTATTGGGATGGTTTTGGTGAAAAAAAGATCAACACAATAAATCAGCCACCTTCAGAAAAATGTATCAAAATAGCTTTCTGCACATATTTTGTATTATTATTTCTCAGCTGAACTGATTCTCAGGGGTCAGATGAGACTTTATTCAACTAGACCTTTTTCAGACATGATAACATGCCTCAGGATACTCATTCAGATTGAGATTTGCAGAGCAGACAGTTGGAGTTCATTTAATGCTTTGACAAATTGTTGTTACTTCAGCATTGTTTCTTACAGAAAATCAGAAGTGTAGCTTGACTGAGTTGCTAGTGTTTTGTAGTACTTGTTATCTAGATTTTCCCTATTCCTTAACCTTGTTTTGTATTTTTTCATAATATTCCTGCTATTGCCTATTTTACCCAAAATTAAAACTTATGCTTAAAAATACTTAGCTTACAATTGATTTATAATTTTATTTTCTTTTAGTTTATCTTCTCCCCCCCCTCCCCCAAAACTTTTACTGAATCTTTCAGATTTGATGATCTATTACTGCTGAAAAGCAGAAAGGGATAGCAAGATTTCTCTCCTTTGTTTACTTATTGTTCTTCGGAGTTACACTGGCAGCTTTTTCATGTCATCCTTTGCAATATGGTGTAACATTCGGGATTATCAAAAGTCCCTAGCTGTTAGGTACTTGGATTCCACTTAATTACAGTGAGATTTGTATTCCTAAATCACTTAGTACAGATTGCTGTATTCTCAAGGTGTTAACCCAAAGCAGTCAGCATACCTGAAGAGCATCTACTGGGCAAGAAATTGGACTTTTTCCAGGCAATTACCAAATGCTAATCAGAAGATGAAGTAGGACAAATGAGAATGAATAACTTCACTTGCTCGTCTTTGCTCAAATTCTTTGAGTGGGCTCCCAGGCAAGGCTTGCAAGAGATCACAGCTTCTATGAGCAAATGTTTTATGTGCCCTGGCTCATTTCGCTATGGCTCTTTTACACTGTGTGTTTCCTATCACTAGTGCTCATCTAATTTTTGTGTGATTGGTAATTCTTCCTGAGGTCCCTTAACTCACACCTACTTTTTAGGTAGCACTGGTAATTCTATAGGTCAGAGCATTCCTAAATACCTCCCAAAAGTCTAGGAAGAGTGGAACTGGTATGGGAAGTCAAATGCAGAGCCACTATAAAAGTTTATATAAACATATGTGGTAGTAAATTAGACAAGGAATATGCTTCCACAGTTTGTGGGCCATGGACATTTTTGGTGAAAGCTTCTCAGTACATCCAGTGAATGACATTCAACAGTAAAATTTGGAGAGTTTAATACAAATGTTGATGAAGAATTTGTGATAGTCCTCAAAACATTTTGATGTTTACCTGTGGTCCACTGGTACAAAAAAGTTTGAATTTCAATTACGTATATTTAAGGAGGGAAAGACTACCCAAGATGCTGAATTTCTGTAAACAACAGAGATTTTAAAGATGTCTGAAAAGTATGACGAAAGAATTAGAGTACATTTGTAGGCTTTAGTCTAGATTTCAGTTTATGTAATTTTTATTTTCAGTAGTACTGAGGTGGTTGTTATCTGCTAAGTGCTACTTACATACTGCCCATCCAGTAAACTACACAATTTCTACAGCGTTTTCCCCTTTTTATCTATGATAACTATTTATGCTCCATGGAGAGGCCAAGACCTCTCCCTCCCAGAAGGAAAACACAAATGTATATTCTTTCTTTCGTCTTCTACTGTCCTTAAACCCTGATCTTATGGATTCTTTTGGGTTTGCTTTTGTGTTTTGTTTTGGGGGTTCTTTCATTTTAAATACAGCAGTTCTAACTAATGGAACTTAAACTTGATCAGGTTTATAGAAATATTCAAAAAAGGATGAGTTTGAAGGGAAAATGAAACAGCCAAGAACATATTAGATAGATTTCAAAAATTAGATCATTTGGCTTTGATTTGTTTTGAAGAGAAAGAATGACATCTGCTAACTGCCTGGAGTTAGGAGGAAATTTCCCCTTGAGGCTTTCTTACGTCTTCTGCAACACCTTGTACTGTTAATGTCACAGATGGAGCATCCTATTAGACTACTTATGCTGTAATTTTTATATTTTATCTATAAAGTACAACTCTAAAGGAATCATGGCAGGAGAAACAAAGCACATCTTGAAATACAATGAGCTCATCAGTGAGTAAGCCTTTAATGAGATTAGAAACATGCATAAATATCCTCCGGAATAAGGTCTATGGTATGAAGACTAATGGAAAAATACATATTACTCAAATCCTTCCAGCATGGACAGTATAAGAAGATGTCTTCATTTAGTGCTTGGCATTTTATTCCTTTGCTTAACACCATTGAAATCTCTCTTTACGCTTCGTAATTTGAACACTTTTTAAAGGGTAGTATTTTGGAGTGGTTTCCAGTCCCTTTAAAGTGGGCAGGCAAATTGTTTTTCCTAGAAGTTCTGTCAGAGCAAAGTTATAGCTTTTACATCTGGAAGTCTAAACCCAAGGACTGAAGCTTTCTGCTTTTATGATGAAAGGCAAATGAGTCATTGTTCTAATTATACATTTAAAATATCGATAGAAGTACCTAGTAAGTAGCAGTAAACATCTCTATATAAATTTCCCGTTATATTGATTGTATCTCATATAATAGCACATTACCTGATTGCCGTTGATCAGCAAAATGAAATGAGATTATATTTATTACTTTTCACTGTTTGGTTTCACCATAAATTATTATGGTAAATGTGGGAGGCAGAAAAGTAATTGCTGCTGCATTTATGTTAATCATTCATTATTTTTAATATCAAACTTCTTTAAAATATATATATGGAATAACTTAAATCACCAGTTTTTTATTGTACACTCAAAATGCAATAATTGTTTGATTGTTTTAGGCTTTAAAAACAACAGACATTTTTGTAATTTAACTTCCTACAGTTCTACAGCTCTCATATTACTGCATAGTTTAATTTTTCCTATATTCTTAATATTTTTCCAAATGTTAAGAATGACAGTGTAGCTGCTGTGCGTATGTGTAATCGTTGACCTTGGTGACACTCTACTTTTGCATTGAGGATCCCAGAGTGAAGGTCAGTGTCCTAATTTCCTGCATGGACAGAGCATAAACTTACTCTGAGCTTTCCCAACTACTTTATTAGCAGGTTGACTTGCAGAAGAGTCTCTGCTCCCTTGATGGGTCAATTTCTCTATTTTGCTAAACCTATTTTATGTGCCAGCTCTGTTATTATAGTCTGCAGAGATTCTTATATTACTCTCACCTCTGTCACCTGAATGTCAACAGTGAAATTGCCAGAGTAGCCTATTTTCCAGGCATTGAACTAATGCAAACTCAAAATATTTAAATATTTTGTTGGCTTTTTGTATTTGGGTCATATTCAAATGTCCTTTGACTGGCAAAAGGAAAATACATGACCAGGTAATAGTGAATGTAACTTGTGATTTCAATGTTACACACTTGTCCTTGTTTGATGTATCAAAAATCCTTTTGTGTACTGTGAATTACCATATTAATAACATCTCTCAGAACAGAAATCAGTGGCAAGGTCTGCACTGTCCTCTGAGCTGGTTCTGAAGCTTCCCCCTCACTGTGCACGCTAAAACTGTTATTTATGTCCTCACTGCAAGCTCTTAGGGTTTCTGCAGGCTGCTCCTGTCAGGAGGCCATGCACCATTTGTTCTGCCACTGACTTGCTGTTGTCCTTAGCGTCTTAGACATTGTTGCCAGAATCCAAAGGAGCATCGTGCCCAGCTGGGACAGGGCTGTTGCTCAAATACATTTTCATCTAATGTCCCTAAGTGGGGCGATGCTAATGATCATCTATCTAGTGTATCTGCAAGCACTGAAGATCTCTTAGTATTGTCTATCAGATGGGCTTGATGCCACTGTGGAGAATGCTGTCAAACCCACAGTGTGTTGCTGTGCACTTCACATAATGTTAGAAAAGGATAAGTTACCTTTCCTTTTGCGAGAGGATGGGTATTGTGGAGGACCCTCATCCAGTGACAACCTTGAGCACTGCATTACTGTGTATGGCTCCCTGCAGGAAAGAATGGCATAGTTTGTTAGGTAACAAGGTTAGTGTCTCTACCTCACCCTGAGACTTTGAAATCCTCATTGCAGCCTTGAAAACTCCACTCCCAAAAAGGATGTCTCGTTATTTTTCTTCTCTATCCCATTTCCTCCCTGCCGATATCAGAATTCTCCTATTGTTTAACAGTGAGCAAAAGGTTGATTGTGTTGGCAAGGTAATCTCAAATTTCATAGGATTGCTTCATAAATTCCTCCTTAAGTGGAAAAAAAAAACATTCTTTCTTCTGTGCTTCAACCAGGAAACTACAATGGAAATATAGTTTTGCTCCCCTTAGGTGCTAGCTGTCATTTTTTCCACTTCCTCATCACCCTGCTCCACTGTTCAGAAAAGGTAGTCTTCAACACACCATCTGTGTGCATATCTGTGATACTGGCTGTAGCCTTTATGGGACTCCCTTCATAAAGACACATGCCAGGATGAAGATGCTGTCTTACAGCTCCCAATTACAAACCCTGCCTCCCTCTCCTGATATTTTCCATTCACTGTCTTTCAGTCTTGGCTCTTGGTCTCTGAAAAGCATTGTGAAAGCTGGCTGCTTTGTAGCCTTCCCCTGATTTACCAGTTGTGGTGATCACAGTGACCCAGAGCGTTCTTCAAGAGACGGACAATTTAGATAGAATCATAGGATCATTAAGGTTGGAAAAGACCTCTAAGATCATCAAGTCCAACCGTCAACCCAACACCACCATGCCTCCTAAACCATGGCCTGAAGTGCCACGTCTACACCTTTTTGTGAACACAGAAACTTTGGTCAGAAACTCTGTACTTAGTGATGTTCCCAAAGGCACTGCAAAATGGTGACCTAGTGTTTTCTACCTGTAGTGTCCAAAGTGCTCTCATTATCTGAATTGTAGATTGGTGAAGTCAGTAAGTAATAATTAGATATACATATATTTGTAGGTAAAAGTGGCATTGATAGTAGGTATTTTCACTTATTTTCTGAAATGCAGCAGGATATTGTAACTCCAAAATACACTTAAAGGTACTATACTGTTGCCCATCTATCATTACTGTGTCTGGGGTGCTTTTCATGTTAAATTGATAATAATGGTGACATCTCTAGTGGATTCTCTTGTAGTTCTTTTGTTTAGGGGGAAATGTTCAGATGCAGGATTTTTGATTCATTATAATTCATTCCTTTACTCTTGCAGGAAGAGGTTGCTTCACTTTTTTTGATTCAAGGGAATGTCAGTTTTCTGCATACCATTTCTATAATGGAAGAAGAGTTTGAGGAAGATGACAACTTTACAGTGATTTCACTGAAGTTTGTCAGGCTAGTTTTGCCTGAAGTCCTTAAAAAGCTTGAGGGAAGAGCTAGAGTATGTGATGCTATTATATGAAATAAACAATCCATTTAATGTCCAAAAAGAATGAGAATATCACATTCTAAACTTCATATTTGTTGTGCAGTATGTTATATTCATCAGGACTGAAGAAAAGCAGTTTTGCTAGAGAAGTGATCTTTCATTGTTAGCATATCACTTACTTGATTGGATAATGAAAATTAAGTGGTCCAGATAAAGACAGATTAGCAAGACTTAAGTTTTTTTCCATGTTAGAGGGAGCATATGCTCTAAAAACATCAGAAGACCAGGCAGAAGAAATAAATAGAAAAAAAAAAATTCAACAGTCTCAAAGCTTCGGCAGCCAATCCTGCTTTTTTGTTTCAGTCTTAGACTCTCATTCCTGCTGACATTAGCATTTTGCCCTTCAGTGCAAGGCTATGAATAACATGAATGAAATGCATGAATGAAATTAAAATCTCTGGGGGAAAATGTTGGTTTCCATGCAGTACAGGCAGTTGTAGCTTTGTTGCAGTGCCTCTCTCTGCAAACATCAGTAAGACCTACTTCTAAGTATGGTGTCTACCTACATGCTTTGTTAGTATGGCTCATACCTATCAAACCTTATCCTTCCGGCCCTAGCGTTTTGAATTCAGCAGGCCATGGCTGAGCTCCATTATCCAGGCTTCCTTTATCTAATGCAAGAGGAAAGTGTGGTTTCATGTAAGTGCACTGAGCTGATGGAAATGTTTGCCAGCTACTCTTCAGCCCTCAGGTCGTTTGAACAAATTCTAATCGATGGTTATGATAAGGATTGCAAATGAGAAAATGCCGTTAACAAAATGCATCAGTCAGTTGCACATTCTTTCCTCTGTGCTTGTATTTTCTATTTGTTTTTACTTAAAATAGCCGTGACCTTCAGTTGTGTGTAATAGTGAAGTATAATTCCTGTATTTCACAGTGTGAATAATATGCCTGTACCTTTCTGACAAACTAAACAAACAAATAAACTATCACTTACGTTGAATTAGCACTTACCCCAGTGGCAGCCAAAGGTAAGTGTAGTTTTATGTCAACTCTATGAAATCCCTCTCTGCGTGAACAGCAGTACACAATGGGCTGTAATGGAAATTTCTTACAAATCCCTCCCTGCAGGGATTTACGTTGTCGGTGGTCTCCCACATATAATATGCCATAATTGAAAGGCAACCTCAGTCAGATTTTTTTTCTCCTAATTATACAATAACATTGTTTTATGTCATGTAAAGTCGTTTCATGTTTTGTGGCTCTATACATACACTTTT
This sequence comes from Fregata magnificens, assembly GCA_013389945.1. NCBI lineage: Eukaryota > Metazoa > Chordata > Aves > Suliformes > Fregatidae > Fregata > Fregata magnificens. The sequence goes on along the minus strand of WAAD01023288.1, from coordinate 61,157 downwards.
AGCAAATCAGAAAGTGAAGGTAATTTTTGTCACCTTTTTCTTTTCTTCAAGGCTAAGTATATTTTGTTACTTCTTAATCACTGGCTTTCATACCAGTAGGTTGTTTCCTGTAGTTTATTGAGATTCTGGCATAGTCAGAGACAGGTATAACATCAAAAAGAAAGGCTGACTGAGAGGAAAAGAATGGGCCATCACATAGGTAATTTTTAGTGAACTATGAGTCAAGATCTTTTATCATGCATTTATTTGTGGCAGAAATGGATATTTAAAAGCAACTGATCTAATAATTTCATTACTTAATTAGCCTGAATTACCTGTATTCACAGATGAGAAAAGTTTCTAGAAAACTGGGTAAACCCAAATGAAAATGAAAACAAAACTATAAGAAAAGATCGTGGCAGTTGGAAAGCTTGCCACGCTGAAGTTATTTGTGGTGGTCGCAAAGATTAAAGTCTTGGCTTGTTCTATCTAGGGAGAGCAATCTTGCAACTTTATTAACATGTACTGAAAATTGAATCGCTGATAGGTGATGTGTCACAGATTTGTCATCAGTAATTTCCATAACAGGTTTTTCCTGTTGCTTAAACCCCAGGCTAATGTGAAATTCAGTCAGCCTCTGAGGAGGAAGTGAATCTGAACAAAGCAATCTGTATATGTACCTCTGAGGGTGAAATACTGAGACCCAAGCATTGGGAAGCAATCCCTAACAAGCTGCAATGGTCTGCAAACGCTCAAGTTTGGGGAAAAGGTTTCTCATGTGGACATAAGTTATAACTGTCCTGCAGGAACATGAGGCAGGGAGATGCTCCACAGCAGTAGGCAAACCCTGAGGTGCCATATGTGGCTTTGGAATTTCAGCTGAGTAAATCCTTTCACAACAGCTGAGTTCAGAGAGGTGATGTAGGCACGATTGCCATTTTAGCGCGAGTCTAATGTAGAGCAACTGAAAGAGATGGGGTAGGAGAAGAGATACAGAAGACCTGAAGAAAGATCTGAAGTTTTGAGCTCGGCATTTTAATATAACAATTACTCAGAACAAGAGGCCAGCTCTCACATTTTCCTGTTGCTGGTCAATAAAGGGCATAGCTAACAATAAGGGGGAGAAAATTCTCAGATGTCTGAGTAGTCTTTCCCTTCCTATTTGGGCTACTCATCACCTTAGAGTTCAATCAAGAGTCATCCGATGAGGCAGATTGTTAGCTTTCTGCTGGATAACGCAATGTGATCCTCTGGCACAGTTGTAATTATTTGACATACAAGCTGAAGGATAGTAGATGGAAATTAGGAAGTTGATACTGATTTTGTAGTTAACTTTGTTAAAAAAATCACTACCATAATATACCTAATTTTGGTATCTGCTCTTTACAAATAAATGAAGTTGGAAAGGTGGCAGAAAAGAGTTACAGCATATTTCAGGACTGGAAATTAACCCAACTGTGCAAACTAAAGAAACTCAACATATATAGTTTATCAAGCGAGGGGACATAATATTCCTTTCATACCGATTGTGCTATGTATTCTGTGATGCTGTCCATGTATGCTGCAGTTGTCTCCTCTGACTCTAAGATGTTCTGAGTATTGATTTTACTCAAAAAGACCTTATGGCAGAAGGGAGAGTTTGTATATAAACACCAAGGAATGGTTCTTGACTTTTGGTGTGAACTTTGCCCTGTGGATGGAAATTGCCTGCTGAAGACTGAACAGAGGTGGTTATAATTGTATTGGTGAGATAACTTTGGAGAAAGAAATACGATTATGATTTCTGCTTTGTAGACAACATCAGACAGCATTGTAAATATGCAGTATAAATTGTATAAAAAAATGAACTACTAGTGTTGCCTGAAGAGATGTCAATATATATAATCCAACAGTCAGAAAAGTCACACCTTTTTTCTTCTCAGGACAAATAGAAAGTGCTTACAAGCGTGTTGCCCATTTTCTGTTTCTTTGTTAATTAGCAGATTGAATGATTGAGACTAGCAAGTTTATAACAGTTTGTATATTTTAAAAATTTAATTACCAGAAAAAAAACCCATGCAAGTCCTGTAATACAGACGGGAAGAAAGCTATATGTCTGGTATATTTATGACAACTCTTGAAATCTTCGGAATAATGATTCCAGGGGAAATGGAAGGCTAACAGAGGGCTGGAGGCTGCAATGTTTACTCTGTCATTCCTCATCTATTTGCCTTGTCTTCTGTAGAACTGTGTTGCTTACCCTTCATAGCGAAATATTTCCTTTTCTCCATGTAGACAGTCGTATTTTCTTCAGCAGTGTATAGGTTGATATTATTAATTTGTTGTCTTTGCATATGATGTTAATTTTAATGCAACACTCAAGAAATACAACTGGGTTTTTTTAACCCTTAGAAGTTCAGTTTTGTTGTATCTTTAGATGATTCATGTTCGTACCTTTCAAAATGTCTTCCATCAATATGGATATTACATATGTTATAATACTCTATGTATGCTCCTCTTCCCAGCAGGGGATTAGCTAGTCTTTAGATTGCGTTACTCCCCTGTCAAATATAACTACTGTTCATTACTAAAGCACCACCCCATGATGAAAATATGAATGTTGATCAGTGGAGCATGCAATATATTAATTCCGTATTGGGAAAAAGTGTAAATTTGGACTCGGTTGCATATTACTTACAAAAGTAATATATTGGTTCTAAAATATGTTCAAAAAATAACTGGATTTCCAGGCATTAATTAAACAAACTTCACCAAAAAAACACAAAAAAGTGTATAGCTCAGCCAGAACTTACAGGATTTAAAAGATGAGTTGGCATATCTTATGTAATGTATTATTTACATTACATGACATACAATTACAAATACATAATGTATTACATAATTACCTCAATTCTCCTCCAATGAAGGAAAACCACCGTCTTTTTCCCCAAAAAGAAAAAACAAAACAGAAGTTACGGAGGTTTTTAACAGCATCTTATAATCAAGAAATAAGAGGATTGTGATACATTTTCTGCAAAATCTATCTTTCCTCACAGATCTGTACCTGCAGCACAAGTTTTAATTCACAAGAGCATATTTCATATAAATTCATTTATCATGGGGATTACTTTAAGCAGAACATATAATGAAAATGTCATTCATAGTTTTCAAATATTGGAGTATTACACATTTTATTTTTAAAATGGTATTAAACATGTGCTACAGGTAGAAACATCTTTTAAAATTCTAAAAGATGCAGTCACAGGAAAAAAAAAAAATGGGGTTTTTTTTACATCCAAACCTTTATTTCTTAATGCCAGGAGAAGCCAAATTATATGTGCAGGAGACCTTTACAACTTTTTTGCCCCCATAGTGCTGTTTTAGGGGCAGGCTAATGTGGTGGCACGCCAGACAGTCAGCAAGAAAACAGTGGATAATGGAAAAAACCTTGAAAATACCCATACCATTGGGATGCGCAGCGCAGCCCAGCATGAAAGCCATCACATGGACCCAGCTTATTAGTGCTGGCTCTGTTCCACGTCAGCAGGACCTAGGCTGGCTCCTGCTGGCTTGACCCCCTGTTCCTCGGTGTTTTAGATCCAGAAGGGGCTTATTAGCTCAGGTGTATCGCCTTGCAGGGCCAGGTTTTGCTGGGGATTAAGCGAAGGCTAATAGGAACCCAGAGCTCCCTGGAGTCAGCTGAAGCATTGCCATAAGCAGCTGCACTGCTTGGAAATCTGTACATGGCTCTGCTAAAGCATCCTGCTGGACCAAAGATGCCTCTGCAAAGTGCCAGGTCTAATATCTCAGCATCTGTGGTGCACTTAATCTACAACCCAGATAAACTATACATGGATATTTCAGAGCTGAATGTGTTTTTAAAGAACGGCTGTGCAACTAAACGATCTCCAGCTCTTTTGTGCCCTCCCCTTTCTCCCCTTTTAGCGGCTTGCTGGTTGACTGAAAGGGCAGTGAAGGTTGAGCTGAGAACAAGCATGCACTGATTAGCAGGCTAGTTAACCAATTAGTTCATAATTTCTCCAGGCCTGTCTCTAGTTGTGTGTGCTGCATGTTACTTCGTCAGGTTTGAGGCATTTTGGAGGCTGTCTAAAATTCCTGTCTGAGCTAGATATTGTCATAAGCTGTCAGCTGAGCTGTCTGCTCCAAACTATTTGAAAATCAATAAAGTAAAAGTGTATTCATGTGGAATTTGCTAAATCTGTATCAGGTAAGAATTAAAGTATTCACATATCTTTCTGATACATTTTAGTAATTTAATTACTTCAGTAAATCTACGGTTTAGAAATTTAGTTTATCTTAGTTAAATTAATAATCTAGCTTGTCATTTTGGTAAATTGGTCAACTGTCAAGTTGTAAAATCAGACTAAAGGAGAGCGTCAATAGAGAGAAGAGCAAATAAGAATGTTACATTAATTTCCTCAATAACGAAGAGATGGGGAAACTGGATGTCTTCTATTCCTTTAATGATTTAACTCTTCCTGTCATAAGGCATAATAATATAATAATATTATGTATTATTATGTGCATATAATATGAATAATTACTAAAAATAAGATATGTTGGACAAGAATAAAAATGCTTATAATTATCTTTAAGAAACCTCTTCTTTTTTAATGCACCATGAAAATCACCTGGAACTTATTAGTTAGTAAGTACAAACAACAGTTTGTACTCTCTCTCCCACTGCCCTTCCAGATACAGTTTTCCTCTTGCTGTAGGGAACAGTAGCTTTAAGAGTAATTTGCTCATCTTTCTCTATGCTTTCTGTGCTTTTGAGGGTTCCATGAGATATTGAATGTGGAGTTCATCGCAGCAGTTAACATTTATATTGGTGGTTTTTATTGTTGTACCAAGTCTTGCTGAATCCACTGGTGGCCTGCTCTTTCAGGTTTGGACAATTTTTAATTTTTTATAAAATTAAATATTTTATACTAAAGAGTGTATAAAAGTAAATGGAATTAGATCTATTGTTGTAAATTAGTATAAACATTCTCCTAACTATTCCAGCACACTCTATATTTCCCTTTCCTCAAAAGATACTTATATGTTCAAAAGTCTGCCTAAAAATAATACCTTAGAAATCTATTGAAGGGAACCAAGCCATTAGTTTACTTTGTTGATATGCAGATTTGCTCCGTACAAAGTATTTTCTGTTTCTGGACATAGCAATAGGATTATTAGTAGATAAATTATCTATTTTAGAGAAGATGGCAAAAAAAGAAACTGAAGATTTGGTGGGTTTTTTTTCTTTTTAATTAAATTTTATTATCATAGATTCCAGTACAATTCTCATTAGCAGATTTTCAAGCTATTTGCCTGTCTTTTTCTTGTGGGTCCTGGAACTTCTAGCTGTCGTTATCCATGTTTTTGAAAAGAGCCCTTTGAAAAGGAGGGAGCAAAAAGCAATTTTATTTTAAAACATGACTCCTATCTGTTGTGGTTTAACCTGGCAGGCAGCTAAACACCACACAGCTGCTCACTCACCCCCCCCACCCCCCAGTGGGATGGCGAAGAGAATTGGAAGGGCAAAAGTAAGACAACTTGTGGGTTGAGATAAGAACAGTTTAATAACTAAAATAATATAATAATAGTATTGATAATAATATTGTAATGAAAAGGAAAATAATGAGAGTGAGAGAGAAACAAAACAAAACAGGTGATGCACCCACTCACCACCCACCGACCGATGCCCAGACAGTCCCCGAGCAACGATTGCTCCCCCCAGCCAGCTCCCTACCATTAATACACTGAGCATGACCTTATATGGTATGGAATAGCCCTTTGGCCAGTTGGGATCAACTATTTTAGCTGTGTCCCCTCCCCTTCCAACTTCTTGTGCACCTGGCAGAGCATGGGAGGCTGGAAAAGTCCATGTAAATGTAAGCACTGCTTAGCAACAACTAAAACATCTCCGCATTATCAACACTGTTTTTAGCACAAATCCAAAACGTAGCCCCATACTAGCTACTATGAAGAAAATTAACTCTATCCCAGCCAAAACCAGCAGACTATCCTAGTAGTATTTTTGATGGGGTTTTTTTTAGATTTTTTTTTTTTTTGGTGACTGCCTGTTGCTGCTTCATTCTCTTTTCTCTTTCTCCCGCCTTTTATGATCTAGTCTACTTCTGTGAATGTAACTTTTTCTTTCTGCAAAACTAGTCGTGTCAAAACGATTTCTACCAGTCACTTAACTATAGTGGGAAGGATCCCACATTTCAATCCAAGTGATTGCTCTTTTAAGAATCTCATTAAAGTCTGAACAAACAATATGAAACAAAAAATCCTTCCTCAGGGCACAAAGACTATAGACAATACTGCATTGCAAAGCTAGCTGGGTGGGATAGTATTAGACAGGTGGTAATGAAAATATCAGAAAGATTTAATAGCTAAAAATGTGTAACAATTAAGGTCAAGAAAGCAGCCTGTTTTATGATTTTAAACATTAAATATAATTCACAGATGAGACAAACACGTAAAATCTTTCATCATAAGGTATTGGTCAGAAGGGGTTTTTCTCATGGACTTTTCATAGATCTACTGAAAGTCTTACAGTAAAGACAGTATTTTAAAGATCCCCACAAAAAATATACCAAAAGTTGTTTTTTTAATAGCTTGTTATTAAAGAAAAGCAGTTCAAACAAAAAACCATAGGTAGATTAACATGCTTTAAAACTCGCATGCTATAAATATTTTCAATAAATTTACTAGTACTAATTTTACTGCCTGAGACTTGGACATACGGTAGGAAAATCTTGCCAGTCATTAATTGGTGGTAACTTCTGTTAGTTTTAAAAATATTTGTATTTAAACACATGGAGATCTTGAAATAGGCTGGTCTATAATTCAGTATTTTATAAAATTTTATCTGTAGCCAAGGCTTACCTGTTTTTTCTAAATTTGTAGTTCTGAACAGCTTTTCTTATGGTGGCTCAGCAGTTTGTTACTGGAGTTCTCTCCGGAGGAGAGAAGCGCTTGAAAACTCTTATTCCTGAAAGGGCGATGGGATTAGAGGGATGCTCCAGAGACGGTAAAAAAAAGTATTGTCTAAATGAGACCCTTTGAAAATCATTGTATTCTCCTGGTACCGAAACTTTTAGTTGTGGAGTTCTTAACAATTCCTATACTCTTCTGGGTGGCCATAGGCTGGTACTGTTCAGAGCAGATAAACTTGTGAGTTGTGCATTTTTTTCTGTTTGTCTTTTGGATGTAAGGCTGAGCATTTTTCTTTTTGATACAGACCTCATTACAAGTACTCATTGCCTCTACCATCTCCATTTAGAATCTGCTGTTGTTTCTGTAGATGCGTATTTGCCATAAAGACCCAAAGGGAAAGGAATTTAATCTAACAGAAACTGTCCCTGAATTCAAGCTTGAAGAAAGAGGTAATTAATGTGAACAAAATCCATAGCTTCTAAATAGAGATATACAGTAACTTGCTTTTTTGTGCTTTGGACAGTTAGGATTTTTATTTTGGGGGTATAGCGCTGTTTGTCTTCATATCCCACTAATGTGTAATTTCTGGGTCTACTGTAAGACGTTAACAAAGGGTTCATCAACGGAATTAATTTATCAAAACAGGAAGGTTTAGCTATTTGAGGAGTACACACTGTCAATTAAGACAAATAGTTATTGGCTGGTGGGAAGCTCATGAGCAAGTAATTATAAGAGATGTTCCCTGTTGAACTACCACACATTATTCATCAGATTTCAAGTGATGTGGATTAGACTGATAAATTGAGTTGCATCATTTGTACCTTTCTCCACTAAGGTCACTTGCACTTTTTAATGGTGGGGGGAAGCTTTCTTTTACATTTGTTTAAATCATTAGTAACTGAGCTGAGAAAGTAATATGGAATCAAAGTTCCTACTTAGCCCTGGCTAGATGCGATCCCCTTTGTGGTGATGATGTGCCCCAGTCGCTCTGGAAGAGGTAGATAACCTTCCATTTTCCTTTCTACAGGCTCTCAAAGGTAATCCAGTTCTTGTGAAGTTAACACAATTGACCAGGAAAAATTCTTAGAGTGACTCAAATAACAAAAATATGGTCTGTTCCCATGTACACAAGATTAGAAACTGTGGGTACACAGTAAGGCAGGCTGAAGATAATGGCAGGAGCGGTTGGTGGGAGGCTGGGCTGTCCCTGCACAGCTTGGAAACACCATTTGGTCCTGGCTGCATTTCTCTCCATCTCCTGTAGTCCAGAGCAAGGACTGCAGAATAATGGAGTAGTAGTAGTTACGTATTTCCAGTTAATTACTCATCATGTAGCTCACGGCAAGCAGTCTAGTGAAGGCAATTCCACCGAGGCAGGGGCCACAGGGATGGTACAAAGCAGGCAGTGACTTGCTTGAAATCTCTACAGAAGAGGTTTATTTTTGTCCACCTGCTGCTGTTCACAGAGAAAAGGTGCAAGTATAACTTTTAAAGTGCACTGTGGAGATACAAGTTTTCGTACCACACACGTCAGTGTAAAAATTCTACATTTCCATAACCAAATACATTCAAATGATTTTACATCTTTTTTTAAAAAAAGGGAGAGAGAAAAAAGGTTTTATTTGGAAATACTGAAGACATACTGGCCAGAAAAATCACTAAAGGTATAAAATTGTAAAATTACTCTTCCTATCCTCTGACACAAATAATTTTTTCTATTTAGATAAAATTTGTTGGCCATTTAGGGGTTGGATCCCTTTGGAATAAGAGTGGCAATAAACAAGATCAATCCCTTAGAAAAGAGAAGATATGATCCCATTACATGCTTTAGCTCTGGCGATGATGTGTATGTTTGTTTAATGTTCATTATTGTAGGTGTAAATGGAAATAAAAAATGAACTTCTGTGCATTCATGTGGAGTAAATAGACTGAATATTAAAAATCAGAGTTTTAAAAAACAGGGTAAAAGATCAAGTGAAAGTAAATAGATACATCTGGGCCCTAATGGGTTAAAAGTCATTTACCTTTGTTTGCAATTGCTTGCATGTGGTACTAAATTAAAAAATAGGCACCGCCAAGCACTCTTTTCTGTGACTGTTCCCATATGCTGTTTCACACCATGTCTGAATACAGCATACAGGAAAAACAAATCTATAATTATATAGTCAGGACATGGAGAACTCTTAGGCCAGACTGGAGGCTTTTTTTTCTTTATCAGTGGTTAGAGCTTTGGGGACAATATGGTGGGGAGAAAGGGAGGTGGAGACTTCTACTACATCTTTTGGCTTCAAAGGGCCATGCTGCATACATATGTTGGATTTTGCTTTAGTGAAGACATGGTCATCTGTGTATTCTATACCATGAAGCTGAGCTCAAATTTCCCTGTCCTCCTTTCTCTGCTTGCACTGACAGGAGTGATATGAATCGTAAATGTGGGCATGATTCAGAGGATATTCACCCAAATTACTGGGGCTTGTTAATCTTTAACAGCCTGACAATACTGTTAGAATTGTTACTGACTACTAGCTATTTCTCTCAATGCTATTTTCTTAAGGGTAAATTTGTTTGTACCTGGGCTGTTACAATGCCAGATTAAACTGTAGTGTCTTGTTAGATGTAGATTTCGTTGTGAATGCCTGATTAGGAACACATGAATAAGAACAAATACAAAATTCCACTTATTCTGTTAAGTAGATAGTTTTTGTCATAAAACTGTTTCAGGAACATTAATCTGAACTCTATGGACCATCTAATACTGCATTATTTGCATGGGATACAAAATGTCTGGATTTTTCTCAACAAGACAGAAATCCCGTAGGCTGTGTCAACATATCACTTTTGATTTAAATGGGTGATTTTAAAAAAGAAAACTTGTAGAATGATCTATCTCTGTAGGCATATTTTTGTGTTTAATAATGCAGTTACAGTATCAATATATTGGATTTCCAGAGAGGATGATATGTGCTTTGTGTTTAGACCAATCTATAAACATACCTATCTTTTCCATCTAAACTGTACTGTTTACTGTGGGAAGTTGGGTTGCATAGTTTAAATATACAGTGGCTCCAACAGCATGCCATACTGAAGCAATTTGTGGCATCTGGTTTACTTTTGTAATTTTTCTCACATTTCTGCTCTGATACTGCCTAGATAAACTGGTGTAATTTGGTTGAGCTATAGAAACACCTGCAACTAAAAGGTACTGCACATAGGATAACTGAGAAATGAAGTTGTGCATACCCATGGGTGAGATTTGTGAGGCTACTATGTCACTTCACAACTTTTCAAGGACTTTTCCTGTGGTTTGGGAACCTGAACTGATCTTAGTTATGGAAAAGCCGAAACTGGAGCCTTGTTACAGAATAATCTTTCACACTGATAATCAAGTGTAATTGGCACTCTGACACTATCCTAGGACGCTGAGCCCCCCTAGCCCTTTCTCTCTTTTGTTGAGTATATTAAAAGATAATCAAAGAGGGTTCTCAAGGTGACATAGCCATAACTGGTCTCCACTAACTGTAGGTATTTACATCTTTTGAATGTTTATATGTATCAGGCTGCTTCTCTTTTTTCTTTTTTTTTTTTTTTTTTTTTTTTTTTTCCCCTCCCCAAATGGTACCATATTGTAAAGTGAATTTGAGTATAACTTGAGTATGTCATCAGCGTTTTGTTTGGTATTTTTTTTTAATTAAAACGTTAGTCAGACAAATCTCATTAGGCATCTTCCATGTCATTAATTTATAAAGAAAATACTGCATGTATTAAAATGTAATTTTGGTTAATGTATAACATGACTAAAATTATTAATGACTCTTCTGATAGTCATTACTCTTCAAACCTCTTCTTCCTTGGAAATCTACAGCAGCTGAAATGGCAGAACACTATGGAAAGATGAAATATCTTTCAGATATTACCAAGGATGCTACACAACAATGACAAACACATTTATGAAAAAAACAGCATCTCTGTTTCTGCTCCAGCAAAGCAGGCAAATATCTGTTCTCTGCTTTCAGTGTACTTATTTAGATGTGTATGAGAGCAGAGTGCTTTGCACATGACTAAATAGGAATACATTTAGTATTTAGGAAAAACAAATGAAACTTGGACTGCAATTTAGTAGAAAACATTCAGATTGAGAAATATGCAGATAAGGGGGAAAATGATCCTGTTCTATGATGTTACCTAAATCGTTCACTCTGCAAAGCATAAATTCAGTTTGGATTGAAGCTAAAAGATACATAATAAACTCAGTTTCTTACAGGCTGCAGTTCATTAGTAACATGTAAAATATTTAATATCCTGTCCTTTTTATGTAACCCCTTGGATTGTTCCAAATTTTTCAGTGTTACTTTGACTAGATTCTGTTCTGTAAATCTTTGTCAAGAGGTTCTTAACGTTGACACTGACTCTCGCGGTCCAAGTGACATCTTCTGTCTCCTGTTCGGAGATAAAACATTGTTCCACTCGCTCACTTGGAACCAGGAGATTGCCTGCTGCAAAAACAGGCTATCAGCATTTATTAGTACAGCATTCTTCACAGGTTTAAGACAAATGAAACATTTAAAAGGAATAAAGCTGGTTTGGTTGGGTTTTTTTCTGTTTCTCTCAAGAGGCAGGACAATGTTTTTCTCTTTGACTCATATATATATATATACACACACACGTGTATGTATGTGCACACAGACTGTGTAAGACTTAATATTTACAAATTGAGTTCTGTCTTTAGGTTTTATTGTTGGTGGATTTTACTAACTCAGAAATATTAGGCATAACACTTTGAAGTTGGCCATGGTTTTGAAATTAATAGTGCATAATTTTTGGACAGGAAGCGAAGAGAGTTTATTGCTTTAATTACAGTGTAATGTTCATATTAAATATATTTATGTTTTAAAATTCCAGTTTTAAGGAGATTTTAATAGAAGCTAGAGCTGATGAGGCAAAGCAATGCAAAAAGTCTGTTCCAGATGGCATATATCCAGAGGGAGACATTTGTGTATTGACAATGGTGGTAATATATGAAAAGAGAAATAAGTAACGAGTATGAGACTAGTGAAGAGAATCCGAGTGAGAATAGTTCAGGACTCAATCTGTTGTTGTAAGGAAAGGAGTAGCAGTATTCTCTACATGCTGTAATCTGATCCCAGGGAAAGATACTGGAAACGGTAAGTGCTTCAGTCAAGTGATAGGGGAAAGCAAGAATGAGTCAGCAGGGCAGTTATAGATGACATTGCAAAGCAGGAAAATAAAAACTTTGCAACTGTGGGAGGAAAGGGAGAAGGAGATGAATTTATAATGAAGGTTGGTCTCGAGCTGATGGTAGAGATCTAAAGGTCATTTTTATGGATTAGAAACAGAAAAGACTACATTGTATGAGGCTTTAGTTACTGTCGTGGGTAATTTGGTGGATCACTAATCTAATCTGGCATAATGATGATTCTTCCTTGTGTTGGAGGGTATCTTTCTTCTCCAAGGAAAGCATTCTGTGGAGTAAGGTGTTTAGATTTGACTAATTGCATTTAAAATTAATTGAAAGAAATATGAAAAATACTATTTAATGTTAAAAATCTTTCCTATTCCTTTTTAATGTTTAAAGTGGCAACACCAATTTTATGAATACCTTATAACTAGCTCAGGCAAAGGTTAGAACTAAATATTGTGTCAAGGAAAGCAGGCTCTTTAGTGAAAAGCAAATAGCAGCTGTTACCTTTGATTGTAGAAGGGAAGTTTTCTTGCTAAATGCCTAATTATAGTGCTGTGTGTCTGCTCACCTTCAGAGCAATGCCACTTCTGTTCAAACTCCTTACTCCCAAGTTTCTTTCAAATTTGTTATTTAATTTTTAGCCCAGTGCTATTTGGATACTTTGGTTTAGGCATTCATTTCTTCTTCATGGGCTTTTTTCTGTATCCTATAGAGCATCTGCAGTGTCATGCCATAGGCAGAGTGCACCAAGGGAGGCTTTTTTTTTTTACCTCCCCAGATACTAGCCAGTAAAGACTCCTGGGAGTATGACCTCAAATTACAATTTCTAAATAGAGTGTAGCAAGTCAGTAGAATGTGATTTTCTTTTTGTTGAACCAGACTTTAAAAATTGTTTTAAATTTTAGATGTCGCTATGAAAATTTGATTCAGCTGTATCGTGCCTGCACATATGCATGTGTATCACACATTTCTGCACGCTTGCATCTTTTTAATTGAAAAATATTTTCAGTGGAAAACTTTCACCAGTCTCAAATGGCCACTAAAACACCTCTTATTTCAGCTTGATATTTAATAATTTAGTGGAAGTTCCTTTTTCTTACTAGTCTATATAGATCTTTCTCATTCCATCCAGCACGTTTTTTTTTTTCATTGACTGTACACAGAGAGTTTCATAAATTGCAGGTGAACTAAAAATTACCCTGCTTGCAAATATAGATGCACTACCTTCTACTTTATAACTTCTATCTGCCATCTCCGACCCAACATAGCAGACTCCTCGCTCTGACTCTGCTGACCAGAATATTGGTCGCTGCCTGGCTGACCAATTCTCCTCTGCAATTCAAAATAAAGGCTAACATGGAGCTTCTGTAGCCACCTTCTGGGAATAAGAGAGATTGTTGTCGTTCTGCAGTGGAAAGTAGGTTCACTTTGTAACACTGCAAGTTTAAAAGAATAAGTATGGTGAATTAAACTGCTGATTATAACTTAGAGCTTAAAAAATATGAGAGTTCCTTTTTACTCTGCCAGAAAGAGTAACGCTTATGCCCCTCATGAAGTTAACGCAAGTCTGCTTTTATAATGAAAATTATTATGAGATGGTAGAGGCATGGTTCAGTGGCTGTATCATTGCCATCTTATCAACTTTCTGAAAGTGGTATCTATCTGTCAATTACCGATTCATTTTCCCTTATTAAAATCACACATGATGCAAAAAAGACACTGATAGATACCTAAACAATTATATATTTTTAAACATTTCTACTGCAACTGCTCTCTCTTTGCAGTCAGAAAATGTTTTCATTCTTATCCTAATTTATTGTGTAGTATATATTATAGCTGAATATTTTGGCATGTTTTCTTCAAGTTAGCATCATAAATATGAAATGCAACATGAAATTTAGGTGCTATAGCTTCTGCAGAAAATGAGTCGTTTGAAAAACCCTTCTGAGCAGTAAGGCAATGTGCTACCTTAATACATCGGGATTTTGAAGGGGAAAATTTTCAAGGGCACGAAGGGAAGGAATGTGCCCAAGTGCCCCTGCAAGTGAGGGGCTCTGGCTGCACTGGGGGTGGGTAGGTTGCAGGGAGCAAGCTGCCCCATGCCCCCCACAGATGAGCTGCCCAAGTCCCACTTGGGCAGGGAAGGAGGCTCAGCTCCACTCGGGAACCCCAGGGCTGCTGCTGGTGCAGACACAGTGAGCAGACAGAGTAAGATAAGAAGCAAAAGCAGTGTCAAAAGACTTGGCGCAGGGGGAATCTATGTTTTGTGGACATTTGCTTAAATAGAGCTGTTTTCTAGAGGGTGTCTTCATTATCAAGGCACGTTGGATATGGCTTTCAGTTTACACCAATGGAAGCTGCAGGGTCTAAATTATGATACTTCATTGTACAACAAAGATGGAGCTACCCTCTGAAAAGAACCTGCTAATATAGGCTTGTAATTTCAATTTTTCACACATTTTTCACTCTGTATTTCAGTAAAAATCTAATCTACCTAATCATTGCTTTAGGCTAACAGCCTGTATTACAGTATAGTGACAAAAATGTCAAACTGAATGAAAAAAAAAAAGGGGGGGGGGGGAATCATAAGTGTTCACTGAAACCACTTCTTTGAATACTTTTTTTTCCACAAGATCTGTGCATTCTCTTTGATGGGTTTTGTGGAATATGTATTAATCAAATCTGAAATAAAAAGGGAAAGCTGTACCGCCGTGAAACTCTTCCATGTCTAATGTATGTATTAAAGCTATAAATCCATTAAATACATTTTTAAGAAATCATTGACATATAACCTAAAAGAAGAAAAGAGTTTTACGCTATGCATGTCAGTTACATCTTACTGTAGCTTGTTGAGACTTGTACCTGAGCTTTTTAAAATGAAAAACTGAAAATTTTTGCAATCTGTTGGGCAAGGTGGTCAAATTCTTCACTTTTAAAATAGCTAAAAATTTCTATTGTAAAGCTAAAAGGAGAGAAGGAATAGATTCTACAGTATTCATGCTATTTAATTGCAACAAATAGTTTAATTATCTGACTCACTCATGTATGACAAACCCCTGAAATCTCATAGGTAATTTGATAGTACATACAAGATGAAACACCTGCATGTCAATACTTTGGTCCATTTGCATAACTCCCTTATACAGGGAGGCAATGGAAAATGTGCAACAATGATTTAACAAGTCTTTATGTGTTCATTGCTGTCCTTCCATCTCTTCCATTAATATTTGTTTTGTTTTTCTCCTTCATGCTACAGCAGTAATGCTGATGATGCAACCCCAGGCAGTCATTTCTGTGTAATAGCTTTGGGCATGAAATGCTTGATTTGCACTCCTGAGCAGCTATCATGGGCTTCATTCCCCAGGTCTGTATGTGTGAGGGGTCAGGAAAATGAGGAGTTTTCTTAAATTTTAGGGAGCTGGGTAATGCACAGAGGAAAAAAGGAATAGAATGAATGAGTAATGCAGCCGTAGTGGAGTTGAAGGCAGAAGTAAGAAACTTTTTGTTCAAAACAACAGATTTATTAGATTCAGTTCTTGGGCATATGCTTATATAAAAGAGGAAAAATAACCAAGAGCATAAGACAAGAAAAGAAACAGATTATTCTTAGTCTATCCTACCATATATAAAGCCATAACAAAAACTGTATGCAATAATAATGAACAACTTTTTTCTGATGGACAAAGACTGTCTGGACTCATGACAACTTTCTCCTTAGTTATTTAGGTAGTAAATGCAGAAGGAAAGATGAATATATGCCAATATACTAAATATTCTACTTCTGAAGACTGAGAAAAGTCAAGAATTACAGCGTTGAGCATTCTGGTTTTTCTTCCATTTAGAATTTCACAATTCTCGCCCCCCCACCGTGTAGGTATTCAAGAGATTTTACAACTTCCCTTTAAATCTTTTTGAATGGTCTTAGCTAATATGATAAATGTCAAGTATCTTTGAAAAAGTTCTGAAAAACTAGTGTCACAACATGAATTTGAGGCTGAGCAATTTGAATCTTTTTGTCCTTGTAGTCAAAACTTCAGAGGAAAAATCCAGAAATAAAAATTTAATTTGCTGTTGGAATACATAAAGTTGTTTGACCTAGGTGAAAATTAATTCATCTGCAGAGAAGAGAGCTCCTCTAAATGTAGTGATTTTGCTTCTGGATCAGAGATTGAGAAATAAGGCTAGATACCTAAGAGTATACTAGTAAAATACACTATATGCTTTTATGCTACTGTACTCCTATTTACTAATATATTGCAAAATATGCTATATATCAAAAATGCCCAAAACAGCATTCAACAAAAACGTTACTCGATTGGACCTGTTCTTTTCAAATTATTTTGCTAAAAAGTTAAGGGCAGTATTCTGAAAAGTTGAAATATTTGAAAATGTTCAGGATATAAATTCAACCCATGTGAGTAACCAGTGGTCTATACAGATATCAAGAATGCCAGTATCCTCTCTTTGCTGATGGCATTTCCAAATACACTTTGGTTTTATTTAACAATGCCTGAAAATTAAGTGAAGTAGTCTATTTTTACTTGACTTAGAAGCAATATCCACACTTTGGTCTTGAGCTTTGGTTTATGAGCTTGTCCCCACCCCCCGTCCCCATCATTTGTTCATCTCTAATTGGGACAGTTGTGTAAAAGTCAATGATAAGGTTAGTCTTAACCATCTGCCCAAAAAGTCTCTTTTCTGGAAGTTCACATGTGCATGCAGAGAAACACACCCCACAGGGTCACTGTCCTTGTATAACAAGCTACTTGAGCATATATGAATGAACAGGATTAACTGCATTTCTCTACAGAGATTTACTCATGCTTAAAGTTAGATGCAAACTCAACTCATATCTTTATGAATTAATTATTACTGGGTCTCCACAGTGAAGAGTTTCTTTTTGTTTAAAAATAGTGCTGGCTGCATTTTCTATATAATTCAAAATGTTTTTATTCAGTTAAAAGGTGAACTTTTCGGTAGGAGCGATTTGGGGGGCAGAGGTAGTTTCAACAATGTTGCTCCATCCTGTGGAGGTATCTCACCATCTTAATCAACAGGCATTCACTTATTAAATAAGTAATTTTTATGGTCAGCAATGTACCAAATAAATTGCCTGGTTTTCTGTTTTAGTACTGGTGGTGGGTTGACCCTGGCTGGATGCCAGGTGCCCACCAAAGCCGCTCTATCACTCCCCGCCTGAGCAGGACAGGGGAGAGAAAATGTAACAAAAGGTTTGTGGGTGGAGATAAGGACAGGGAGAGATCACTCAGCAGTTACCGTCATGGGCAAGAGAGACTCGACGGGGGGGGAAATTAATTTAATGTATTAACAATCCAATCAGAGTAGGGTAATGAGAAATAAAACCAAGTCTTAAAACACCTTCCCCCCACCCCTCCCTTCTTCCCAGGCTTAACTTTACTCTGGATTATTCTCTGCCTCCTCCCCCCGAGCAGTGTTGTGGTCAGTTCATCACACGTTGTTTCTGTTGCTCCTTCCTCAGGAGGAGGACTCCTCACACTGTTCCCCTGCTCCAGCGTGGGGTCCCTCCCACAGGAGACAGTCCTCCATGAACTTCTCCAATGTGAGTCCTTCCCACGGGCTACAGTTCTTCACAAACTGCTCCAGTGTGGGCCCTTTCCATGGGGTGCAGTCCTTCAGGAACAGACTGCTCCAGCGTGGGTTCCCCCATGGGGTCAGAAGTCCTGCCAGCAAACCTGCTCCAGCGTAGGCTTCCCACAGGGTCACAACCTCCTTTGGGCATCCACCTGCTCCAGTGTGGGGTCCTCCATGGGCTGCAGGTGGATGTCTGCTCCACCATGGACCTCCATGGGCTGCAGGGGGACAGCCTGCCTCACCATGGTCTTCACCACAGGCTGCAGGGGAATCTCTGCTCCGGTGCCTGGAGCACCTCCTCCCCCTCCCTCTTCATTGACCTTGGTGTCTGCAGGGTTGTTCCTCTCACATATTCTCACTCCTCTCTCCGGCTGCAATTGCACAGGGTTTTTTTGTTCCCCCTTCTTAAATATGTTATCGCAAAGGCGCTACCACCATTGCTGATGGGCTTGGCCTTGGCCAGCAGCCGGTCCCTCTTGCAGCCAGCTGGCATTGGCTCTATCGGACATGGGGGAGGCTTCTAACAGCTGCTCACAGAAGCCACCCCTGAACCCCCCATGCTACCAAAACCTTGCCATGCAAACCCAATACAGTACCAGATTTCCCTTTGGCTCTTGCACGAGAAAAGGAAGGAGATTGCTAGATTTATTTCTACATCTTTCAGTATAGTAAATTGTTAGAGATATTACTCAGATACCACTAACTGTAGCATTACTTATGGTAGTTAAATTCATTAGAAGTTATGTTATATTCATTAGAAGTACTTAATAAATTCCTAGGTTTTCCTTTGACTTTGGGGAAAGTTAGGGTGACTCAGCATCTACAGAAGACTAGCTTTAAAACATGCTTATATCTGTATACATATACATGTGAAATCAGAATCCTAATCCATGCAAATCTATGAATAATTTGATGACAGTATTTTAACCTATTTTCTACTAATCACTGCATGAGCATTTCTACGTGAAATGCATCTTTTAAATGAAATCACTACACCAGAATCTATTATAGAATGTTGAAGAAATAGACATGGTTACTGTTACCATATCTTGCAGCCTCTCTTTTAGCTCCCCTTAATTTACTGTCATGGTCTCAACCTCTTTCAGTTTCTTTTCTTCCCCATAGATTTTTATTTTATTTAATAAAATGTGGTCTAAAATGAAGAGCCTTTTTCCCATTCAGTATTTATAGCAGTGATGGGGAAAAAAAATGAAAGGGCTCGGGGTCAGGTTGATGTTTTGGTTGAGCCAAAACCTTCATTTTTTCCTTAAGAATAACAAAAAAAGTAAAAGAAATAGAAAGAAATTGCTTGAGTAAAAAATGTCATTTGATCCTAAATTAAATCTTTAATTTTATATTTTGAACAGTTATCTTCTAAAACATAAATTTAAGAATGTTTCATGCCATTTAAAAAAAATTGATTAAAAAAGTTAAAAGCAAAACAAAGAGCAACCTTCTGCTCGTTAAGGATGACTTCTCAGATTTGCTTGTAATTCTCACCAGCGCTATCTTAGTCTCAGGAGACATACATAGTTATGACTGGATTCCTGCCTGTACAGTTCTTGAAGAGTGTTGATGCTCTTAAATTTCTTTGTGATCCTCTCTAGTTCTTCACTGAATTTCTTTCAGATATTAGCAATATATATGTGATAAAACCAACACAAAACTGTTGCACTCTACGAAGAAAATCTGTGATGAAGATATAATTCATTCCTTAATCTTTCACAGCTGTGAACTGTGATATCAGCACAATTAAATTGTGACATCAGTAGTGTATCCAACAAAAGAACTAAACTGTCAGGAAGGGATGATCAGCACATGTACATTTGTAGATATATTGTCAGTGATTCAATTGAAAAATGAAACTTAAGAAATATATGTCCTTACACTAGGAGGGCGGTTTTGTGCTATAATTATTGTATGGTTGGGAAGAACATCTGAAATGAAGTTGACAGGTGTACAAGTATTCAAAACCTGAGCTAAGAAACTGATTTTCCTCCTTAATGGAAAAAAACTAACCAAACAAAAGGAATCAATAAAATAGGTATTATGGTTGTGTAAAGTACTAAATAAGTTTCCTTTCAAATATGGAATCAAATACAGTTTGAGAATTTCTTCAGTCATATTTCTGAAATCCCTCTTTGAAAGACATAAATGTTTTGTATTGATAATACTGTTGAAAAATACTTCTATGAGTTAATTTCTTGCAGAGGGCTGGGGTTTATTCTTAGATTTGAATTACGGGGAGTTATTTTACTTTCTAAAGTATAAAATAAATATTGAAGCAGAATGTAGGCTCAGTTTTTTATCTTAACTTATATGACATGGTTTGACTTTATAGTCATGTCTACAAGTTGCCATTTATAGCTATTTAGAAGTCACTTTACGAATACTAAAATATTGTACAGAACTGCATAATTTCAAGCACAATGGCTCATAAGCACCGTGGCGTGTTCTTTTCACTATGCACGGCGCATAAAATGTTGAATTATTAAATTATAATGAATACGTTCTAAGTATTAAATATACTCCTTTGGCATATTAATATTATGCTGTGGATCTGTTCTGGAGGATAGCAGTTATATATTTGAATTTTTAATTCGGTTCAGTGATTACCACTGAGTGGGAGATTTTTGAGGCGAGTATAAAATGCTGCGATGCCTTTGTGTGTTCTGCGATGCTGGAGGCTTGGTCAAGGTGTTCTTGCACACTAGTGGTTCTTACCAGTTGAGTTATCCTCCTGCAAATGTGTAGGCCTTTCGGACAATGATGGCAGAAGATGCTTTTAAAGATAGGCTGGCTGAGAGCTGTTATATGAAATTGCAAGCAATTTTACCACTAATTAAATCAATAATTAAATCCAGTGTTTCTGAAGTTGTTTCCTCCTACTGATTTTAGAGACATTGTTCAGATACTAAATTTAAAAAAAAAAAAACAAACAAAAAACAAAAAACAAAAAACAAAAAAACAAAAAAAAAACAAAAAAAAAACCAAACAAACAAACAAAAAAAAAAACATCTTCAGGTGCTTTTCACTTTTAAGGATAAAATGTTGTGTAACTTGCAGGATTAATTCCTTCCTTTTTCTGAGGTCTTCACTTGTCTCATCTAAAAGAGAAAGTGTTATAAATTTATTATAACTGTGAAGAGACATAAAATTAACCAGTAATTTCTCTCTTCCATTACAACCTTTTTATTTATTTCCTTCAACTGTGTTTAAATCTGAAACTTAATTTTTTGAATAAGTAAATAAACCTATTTCTTAAAAAGTTGTATTTTTCTATGTTCTTTTGGGTTTTATGCAGTATGTTTCAAGCTATTTTGGAAGGGTTTTTTTAATTTTTCTTTTACAGAGTGCTTTCAAAAAATACATGTGACACGTCCAAATGCACATAATAAATGAATGAGAAATATTTTATCTTTCTAATGAGAATGGCCTATGAAATATTTACAGTTAAGGTTTTTATACCAGACATGCACACTGTTTTTTCACTGTTATCAAATATGTAATGCACTAAATTTTTCCTGTCAGGAAATAGAGAAGAGCATACATCATTAGATTAGGTAAAAGTGGCAAACTACAAGCTTCAGAAAATCTTCGGTTTGGGACAAAATAAAAATTATGAGATCTTCTCTTATCTTTCATTAGGTGGGGTTAAGGTTAGTTTGTGCCAATATCTCAGTTTGGCTTTGGTGCAGCCTGTGACAATGGTCATATTTATTGGAACTGTATGTTTTAGCATCTCCTTCTGTAAAATTTTAGCACTGGGGAGAGTTATGTCCTTTACAAAGAACTGGAACTTGTTCTGGTTAGAATTATCCAATTGTTGCTCCTCAGAGCAATCATTCTCCTGGACTTTCACTGCTGTGATTTAGAGCAGGTATTTACAACTTTAAAATTAGGCAAAGAAATGCTATTGTAACAACTTTAGAAAGCCAGTTGATTTGAGCGGGGGCGGGGAAGATCTTAGATGAAGTGAAGAAACAGAGGATTTTTGCCACATTCTCAATTTTATTTAATCAGCTTCCCAAGTTTGGTATGTCATTGCTTCTTAGATGTTACTATTTTTTTATATATTATTTTATAAACATAAGGACTGTATAAAAGTTGCCTGAGAAAAAAGATGAGACTTAAGCTGACACATAGAAAAAGCGTAACTGGACTGGAGTATAAATAAACACTTTAAGTACTCTTAACATTTTTCTGCCAGAATTATATACATATGAAAGAAGTCTGTGATTCTGCAACACACCTATTAGCACCAATAGACAGAACTTCACTGAATCATTCAGAGGCTGAATTTTTTTTCTTTATAAGGCCACCATATTTTGTATGAATTCTCATTCTCTCTGTGACCAGTGCATACTGTTAACAAGGATTTTGTGGAGATAGAAAAAGTGAAAGGTGTTAGAAAAATATGTACAAGGTAAGGGGTATAGAGAAGACTTTCTAAACTCCAGGAAGATTAAGGTTGAGGAAGAAATATAAATCCTAAACAGGTTCCATCCCAGCATTTCCCATCTATGAGACCTTGGTAGACGTACTGAGAAGAATTTCAAAATAATGTTTCAGTCTCATGGCTGCCCTCTAATCTAACGATGAATCATGAACATTTGAGGTTCTTGCTAAAATTAAAGTATTGGTGCTATTTTGCTCAACAAATAGTTTGGGCATTTTCTTCTGGTTTTAGGTAGTTTAGAAATAGCATGTTCTAGCTCCACTCTTCCTGTTGCTTAGGTCTGCTTTTCGAAAAAAACGCAGAGCAATTTTAAATAATGAACACTTAAAACATCTTGGATGAATTTTTTACTCTGTCTTCTCTACTACCTGTTTTTTGTTTGTTTATTCTTTTCCTCTTTCATATCCTACAGGTCAAGCTACATTAGAATGTCTGCTGTTGACTTGCTAAGAAACATCACTGAGAAAATCCTGAATGCTTGTTGAGTCAGATTAAAGATTGTTTTGGTAGGGCTACAGCAGCCTCAGGTCAGCTCCTCCCGATGAGATATATAGGATAGCTCTTCTGAGTTCGCTGTGTACTCTCATTAAACCTGCTGTGCTGACACGGTGTCACGGACAGAATGTAAATGTGGATGTGTGAGAGCCACCACAGCTGTTTTTTGTCTGAACATTCACAATTCAGCTAACCCCTGGGTTTCTCTCCTACGCTCATGAAGTGTCTGGGCCGCAGTCAGAGTGCTGCACAGAAGGTGTTAGGCATTGGACTTATTAGGCAAATAGTTGTTTGCTAGCATTCTCATATGGAACAGCTTCACAGTGTATGTTCTCTTGTTTTAGCTAACAACTTTCTCTGTCCTTACATAATCAGAGTAATTAACCAGGTACCTGCTTCAGAGTTTCAAGAACCTGTCTTGTTGTTTAGATATTTTTAAAATTCAGAGCTAGCAGAGGAACAAAATACCAAGGAAAAGTAGTATGCTTTCTGCTGTGAGTGCCACATCAGTAGTCATCATCATCATCTGTAAATGTATGTTTTCCAGATTTTGTGAAAGCATTTTTGTGTGGGTCACTAAAATCAATACCATGTGAACTGGAATAAAAGATAACTCTAACAGAAGGTTATACGACAATATATCTAATTATGTG
The DNA here is from genome assembly GCA_013389945.1 of Fregata magnificens. Lineage (NCBI taxonomy): Eukaryota > Metazoa > Chordata > Aves > Suliformes > Fregatidae > Fregata > Fregata magnificens. Next base: position 37,825 of record WAAD01023288.1, on the reverse strand, counting down.
AGTAATACTATCTGTAAGAGAAGTCATGTGAAATCTTGTTTTCTATGTACATTTTCTATGTAAAGGTTATTTCTAAAATGAAATCTCTGAGTTTTAGTCAGGAATAGCCATTTTATAGAATTAGCAGGGTATACAGAGAGTACAGTTGTTACTCCAGAGAGAAAAAATGTCCCTTTTTAGTAGTGATCCTCATAAAATCAAACTCAGTACTTGAACCATTCTAGTTTCAAACTAATAATTTTCTGGAGTTTTTGTTGTTTTTTGAGGGGGAAGGGTGGTGGGGTTTTTTGAGGGGGAGGGCCTGGTTTTTAAACTTAAAAGATATGTCATAGAGAGAAGTCTTGAATCAGCTTTGCATAGGAAGGAAATTTTAACCCTCAGGAAACTGGGATACATAGTAACCCCTGAGTCTTGATATAATTAAGCCAACTGTCTGGTTGACATTCATACTGAAGATTAACATTTCTATTTGTGACGAAATAATTGTGTTACTTACAGCAAATGGAATTTTGCTGCTCACATCTCAAACCGAAGTACAATAGATACCATAGTGGAAAGCTACATTTATTTCGCATTCCCAAATTTAACATGAAAATTATTTATAATAGTTAAGCATCAGAATGATTATGGAAGCTGCACGTTCAAATCTTGTCTTTTCTCAGTAGACTTGTATCAATGGAAAATCCCACAGATTCCATCAAAATGAAACTTTCAAGGACATAACTCATTATTAGCCAAGAGGGTTTATAGCCTTTGGATAGTTTACAGTTGTTTGGATCTGCAGTAGTAATTCTGCATTACCCAACATCATACATACATACATTATTTAATATATACCAAACAATCAGCTTTCTAAGTGAATTCTTTGTTCTCCCTAGCTTCTCATTTTCTCTGAAAAGAAAGCATTGCAGAGAAAGTCTTTGAGATAAAACAAAATAATTATTTGAGAAAACTGATGCCAGGTAAGGACAAAAGTGTCTTCAGGCTAACAGTATTGATTAGCATTTTTAAAGTTTGATAGCTAATAGTTTAAAACTTTTTTTGCCTTAAGGATTTGAGATTTTTTGCACAAATTCTTTGGTTTAACATGACAGCCACATTATTAATTAACAGAAATTGGAAAGAGTGTCTTCAACTAACTGCTAGCTGCATAATTTATTAATTTATATACAGTACAAATACTTTTGGGTGTATGCCAAAGGAATTAATAATCGTCGGAATAATATCACTGAACTTTCATATCAAGGAGACACGGTAATACTTTATTACAACATTTGAATTAATGTGCAAATTTAACATTCTTATTCTATGCTATGCTTATTACAAGTCAGAGAGGAACTGATAGCATTACAGACCTAGAAACAGGAGCGTAAAACTCTGAAAAAACATACAAACAGACAACCTATAAAGGTCGCCTTTCATTTTGTAATTGTGGAATATGAGTAGTGGAAGGAAACATAACATTATCATCTTTGGTTCGATGCCTTACGATTAAAAAAAACAAAACAAAGACAAAAAAAACCCCAAACCCCACCAAACCAAAACCATCTGTAAATGGCCAATATTTATACTTTATTGAGCTGCTACATGTCTCATATTTTTCTATCTAATAGAGAAGGAAATTAATATTTTACCACACATGCTTAGCTGATAATGATGCTAATAATATTTTTTTGTCATTTTACAGGGGGGAAATTAGCATCATTTTTGTTATGTTTTGCATTCTCTGATCGTTGAATATGTAACACTTCAATATTCTAATGAATTCTGGTGGTTCATTTCTGCTGTCCAGATTGTAATAACTTCCTTTTGAGGTACTTTGTCCATCTATTAATTACTTCTCCAAGTAGATTCTATGTGGGCACAGGACATACTAAGGGCAGACATCACCTGGGTTGCCTCTCTGTATTTTGTTATGTTAAATCATTATTTTTCTCTCATTTGATGACACACAGCAACTTTTTGCATTCTGATTTTGTACATTGTACCTCTAGGCTTTCAAAGACAGGCACACCGGAGGCCACACGATGCAGTCGTGGCTATATATTGTTCATTAAAGTGATGGTTTGTCAGCATCAAGAATAATGGCAACTAATGACTACTAGAACGTTCCTATGAGTGTTATGAATTGTTAGTGATCAGAAAGAATTCAGGATATGATGATATGTAGAACATCTGCTTTTCAAATGTCATGTGCATATTATCGTTCCAGCTGTTATCTAATGGTTGGATGGGGTTTGTATCAGGACTTTAAAGTTTCCACATCAAGTTTCTTAAATTCCCATTGTAAGGCATCTGTATGCAATCTTTTTCTTTGCGAAAGACCGAAAAATGCTCCCTGTTCCTTCTACTACGTAGCTTTTCCTTATTAAGTGCCCTTTTTTCTATAGAGCATGACTACCTTTTTTCCTATTATACCATGATATTACTGTGCTTTTTATATTTTGTAGTCTCTTTCTATAGACTCAGTCCTTTTATTTCAGCCATGTCTTGTCTAGTATTGTATTTTAACTGCACTATTTGCTTAGTATGAATAAAGTCCTTGCGTGGAGTATAATTGCAACAGTTTTATGTGACATATGTGGGTCTCCAAGAATAGCAAATACTTGGCTATCTCTTAATTCCCTTCAGGCTGACAATATTGTAACTCATGCAGAGCACCAAAGTTCTAAAATTTAAAACAGAAAAATATGGAATTGTTAATAAAGAATAAGCTGAGGCTGGTGTGGGTTTTTTTTTTTTTTTTTTTTTTTTAAAGTTAATGGAGGATACTGCTTTTAATTGTTTCTGAGTCTTAAAGCTGATGATACCTTTACCAGTTGAGAGGGGAAAGAAAAATCTTTAAAAGACACAAGAATGCCTTTTCTTTAAGGTAAATTTCATTTTTGACACAGATTCAATGAGTCCTAGTTCAGCCATGTCATGTTACTGAAAGAAAGGATTAAAACATTTTTATAATACTCAGACTGTTGTAGAGTTATGTCAGTATAAAATAAACATGGGGAGGAAAAAGCTGATCCTAGGCATAAGGATTTAATGAATGCAGTTTAACGTTTTTCTCCCATTCTGTGCTTATGCACAAAACAACAAAAAATCAAACCCCTAAACAAAACAAAAACCCCAGCCATAACAATTGGCATGAATCATGGTGAACTAGGTAACTTATAAGACTCAAAATTCAGGAACTCTGACTTTTGCTCATATCTGACAATCTGTTTGTTTCACCTCCCCCTCAAGTTCAAAGCTCTGATACAAAAGCTGATATCAAGTAAAGAGAGAAGTAGAGGCATTAAGATGGCAGCAATCCATTGCAGTCAGCCAAGTCAGGAGCCAAGACAGTGCACAGGATGATTCTGTTCTGCATGACTCACTCAAACCTAATGCCCTTAAATCATGAACCGCTATGGAATTAAAAAGACATCTAATAGACCTTTTTTGAGTTAGCCCTCATCTAGTAAGGACAACGCTTAACTTTGTATGGTACTTCAACTCTTATAACCTTCCTCTTATGGTAGACTTGTTTGGATTATTCCTTCTACTAATGTTGTTGTAATCAAGATGATGATTTTATCTTTGGCTTAGATCAATGGTTTTGACTGAGTCTTCAGCAAAATGATATAAACAGTTTCCATTGGTTTCTGTGTTGTATTAGAATTACTGATTTTGTTCTGATGAATATTTGAAAGCTGTGACTAAACTGTAAGTGAATGTTGAAATAAGGTTTATAATTTCGAACTAAGGAGAAACGGAAAGGAAATTATTTTTATTTGCTGTCTACAGTACTACTTCAGTCTTCTTTTAAGACTGAAATATTTAGTCTCATAGTTAAGAGACTATGCTTTTGAAGAACAAACGAGTCAAAATTTCACATAATCATAGAAGCAATTAGGGATGTTGTCCTGAGGCTCCTTTACTGCAGGTGCAACTGTCTGATTGCTGTTTTGTAATTACTGTATAATTCTAACCACCCATATGCATCAGATAAGTTGTACAGTGTGCTTCAAATAAGTGAAAACCCCTTTCAAGTTCAACTAAGTACTCAATAATTTAGGTTGCTCTGTTATTTAGTCTCAAATCTATTCATCGTTATGTTATTTGGTTAGTGAAATTCAAAGCTAATGGAAAATTTGTCATGCAATTGGTTAAATTGTTACAGAAAAATGTTGAATAACAGTGCTGATTAAAACATTGAAACTAGAATTCCTTGAAATATGCAAAAAGCTTTAAATGATTACAGAGGCAATGCCAACTTTAGGATTTTTGTTTTTGAAGTCTTTGAAGTCTGACTTTGCAGAACAGATTGTGAATCCCTGGCCCATTACACACCTGCAGAGATTTTGGTGTTTTATTTCTCTTGGGTGAAACAGCAGAAGCCCAAACCATGTTAATCACTGTCAGAACCAGTTGTATAAAATGCCAAAATGCAATGAACCAGGAATTTTATAATAAATATGACAATACAGTTTAAAGTATTCTTTTCTTAGGCTTGCAATTTGTTGTAATTTATCACTTATGATAGTACTGGGGGGGGGGGAATATCCAGGACGTCCATGTGATCCTTTCACTTGGAAGAAATGGTCCTGTATTTGTATGCTGTTTTAAAGATGAAGGAAGTAAAAATGAAGTGCAGCTATGAGATGTAATAAGTGTGTATTTTAAATATATGAAATTAAAATACGCTAAAATTCTCTGTTAATATCTACTTAATGCATGGATTCTACTTGAGATAATATAGAATTAGTCACATCTTGTTTATAGAAAGGGGCCTACGTTCTATTATCCTTCTAAATAATAGTCAGTTTTGGCATATGAGAATATTGGACTTGTATATTATAGAAATGACACTACTAAAAGCTGAAAAGAGAAACAGCTCTCAGCTACATAAACAAAATCTGCTATCTTTTATTGTTTCAGTATCTATACTTTGTGAGTGAATTATTGTATCAAGAGTCACTTCTGGATGTAGTTTTTAAGCAACTTTGTAAAATAATTTTTAGAAGTCTTTTCTGGAAAAGAAACTGCTCCATTTCAGCTGCTTGTGACAAGGGAGTGACAGTGCTGTTCTATAACAGAACAGTACTGTTTTCTATTTATTGTCATGCATGCAAGTACGGTTCTTATTCTCTAGACTAGTGAATTCCTAAGTTACTGCATCACTTATCCAGGGGTGACTGGTTCCTCTGAAATAGGCTTAATTGAAAATAGACATAAATTATGGCCCATTCTAACAGAATTTACAGATTCAGATTCTGATCTTTAACCTGCACATGTTTATGCAGATGATTAACTTAAAGCACAAGAGTAAGCTAGTTTACTCTCCTGGAAATATATCTGAAATTAAACAGTTAAGTAAAACTTTGCAAGATTAAATTTCTAATGTGCTTCTTCCCATGTATTTGGTATTGTCTGTTGGCTACAGATTTCAAAGGTACCTTGTAGACAGCTGTTGAAGATTCTTGCTTTGTTCCCACAGGAAATTTCCACTGCTTCTGACATAGTGGTAGTGGGACTGCTGACCACGGAAAAATTGCCTCTGACTACGTCTCTGTTTGTTTTTCCTCCTGCTGTGACAGCTTCTGCTATCACCTAGCTGTATTACATTCTGGCTGAATCCCTCTGATGGCTCTTGACATCATCGTAGTACCTGTGTGAGATAATCACTGAACCAGGTCATTGGCAATTTGAACACTAGGGTATGACATAATTTCAAAGGTAGTTGTAGATCCTGCTCTCAAATAGGTGATGACTTATGTTTGCTGAAGTAATTTTCAGTTGGGAATATTGAAACAATTAGAATAGGGTAAATATGTTTTGAGGAAGAGTACACATGATCTCCTTGGGAGGAGATCAGGAGAAGAGAAATTACCCAAACCTCAGTCCTGGAATATCCTGGAAGATATTATCAAGTTGGATGATTGCCTTGATATTTTTTTCCTAAGATGATCTTCCCAATCAGTAGTACAAGAGCTGATACATTTCTCTGCAAGGCCAATAAAAAGAGATTTTGTAACTGTTAAAATTAACTGCTATTTGTCACGCTGGTCGTTTCCACACACTATATCCCAAATGCAGCTTTGAAATGGATATAAATGATTTCTTGCACCCTGAGATGACTAAGAAGGATGTGGTACCTTGGAAGAGTGGTGAAATAAGTGCCCATACCTATCTTAATGCCCAGTGGATCTCTGTTAGTAATATAGTAGGTTCCATCACTCTTCAAAAACTCAGAGAAGTCTTTCATATGGAGGCATAATATTATTTATGGTACTTAACAGAATTTCTTGCACGAACTCATCTGAAATCACTGATACTTCAGTGGCCAATTGTATGAGGTTTAACAAGGCCAAGTGCCAGGTCCTGCACTTTGGTCACAACAACCCCATGCAATGCTACAGGCTTGGGGAGGAGTGGCTGGAGAGCTGCCCAGCGCAAAAGGACCTGGGGGTGCTGGTCGACAGCCGGCTGAACATGAGCCGGCAGTGTGCCCAGGTGGCCAAGAAGGCCAACAGCATCCTGACTTGTATTAGGAACAGCGTGACCAGCAGGAGTAGGGAAGTGATCGTGCCCCTGTACTCGGCACTGGTGAGGCTGCACCTCAAATACTGTATTCAGTTTTGGGCCCCTCAGTACAAGAAGGACACTGAGCTGCTGGAGCATGTCCAGAGAAGGGCAGTGAAGCTGGTGAAGGGTCTAGAGCACAAGTCTTATGAGGAGCGGCTGAGAGAACTGGGGCTGTTTAGTTTGGAGAAGAGGAGGCTGAGGGGAGACCTTGTTGCTCTCTACAACTACCTGAAAGGAGATTGTAGTGAAGCGGGTCTTGGATTCTTCTCCCAAGAATCTAGTGACAGGACAAGAGGAAATGGCCTCAAGTTGCATCAGGGGAGGTTTAGATTGGACATCAGGAAGAGTTTCTTTACCGAAAGAGTGGTTAGGCATTGGAACAGGCTGCCCAGAGAGGTGGTGGAGTCGTCAACCCTGGAGGCGTTCAAAAAAGGTGTAGACGTTGGCACTCCAGGGCCTAGTTTAGGAGTCATGGTGGTGTTAGTTGATGGTTGGACTTAATGATCTTAGAGGTCTTTTCCAACCTTAATGGTTCTATGATTCATGACCATGTGGATAAGAATTTGCACTGTGAGCATTCCTGCCAAATCCAAACTCAGAATTTTAGATCAAAAAACAATGTAGGTTGAACTTAGCATGTTTTTGGCCTCAGTTACTGTATTGGATATATACAACTTTTTCAAATATTTCTCTGTATTAGGATAATCCATTTCAGTTACTGTCTAACCACCCTATATTTTAATGCAACAGAATGACAAGAAATTTATGTCGTACTCCATTCTTAAGAAAGTTTCTCCTCATGAAAAGCTAACGTTCCTGGGCTTCATTTTTCCAAACTTGTTTTCTTGAGTTCTGAATGTTGCTAACTTATAAGCTTCCTGAAAGGGAGAGAAATGGGTTCCCCTAGAGGAATAATTGGAGTAAGTGCTTAATTTCTCTAGCTCACAACCTAGAGGAACCAGTTTCTCTTCACTGACTAAGGAAAGAGCCAAAACAGTTTTGCATAAGTAAGCCATTGCTAATGATCTGCCTCTCACTCTCAAATAGAGGCACCTGACTTTCACCCAGTTGCCCCTTCCAGTTTCACCATTATTTTAACTTTTAATAGCTTCCTTCCTTGAGACAAGTGCTTTCTAAGCCTATAATTTATGAGCAAAAATATCTAAATTTGCTCAAAACAGGCAAAGTTTTGATTTTTAGAAAGCTTTCACGTGCACAATCCTTTCCTCAGCTCCTTTTTCTTACAACAGTGAGACCTACTCTTCCTTCATTCACAGTCAAACTAGTGAAAGTAAATTGCTTCACTGTTGCTTCATTGAAAGTCTTGCATCCTAACAGAATAATAGGGTAGGGCGTTCAATTATTACATGATGATATGTTTTGGTATGACAACTTTTTTGTGTTTTCTTCTTAAAGCCTGCGAAGATTTTGCTGTGAAGCAGATCTCTGCTGAATGGATCTGAATTGAAACAAGTTCTCAAGATAGTGACTTTAATCTGGTTCCCTGTTTGCTTCCTGTTATCTACTTTTATCTCCCATTTTGCAAAAGGTGTGATTCCCCCCCCCCCTTTTTCTGTTATATCTGCTGTACCTGTGTGATAAGGTCTCTTATGCTTATCTTTTGATGAATGAGTTCTAAAAGGCTTTTGTTTGAAAGTCAAACAACAGTCTTGGTTGAAAGTGTCTTGTCTGAAATACCATTCTGGGGTCCTGCTGTTCTATTTGAATTTGGCTTTAAATGATCTCAGGAAAGAATCAGGTGTCTGTGTGAATGGCTGACTGGCTTTACTATCTTTTTCTGAACCTTTCACCAATAATATCCATCACTTTGGGGGGGAAGCTGTGTGTGATATGTTTACAAAGTATGCATGCAGTCTGGGAAGTACATGTTTAGAAAGTATACATGTATTCCAGAATGTATAAGCCCATTAGGCTCTATAACCAATAAAAGGAAAGGGGGAATGGCCATAAGATAAGGGAGTATCTAACTTAGGCTCCTCCTCAAGAATCTTCCTCTACTTTCCAGAGGGGTCTCTCCTGAGTATGGGCTATAGAAGGGGAACTGAGAGTTTCAGCTCTACAGAAGAAATCTATCTTTAAACTGACACACCACTGGGCTGTGGAACTCCTTGCCACAGGATGTTGTAGATGCCAAAAAGTTTACGTAAGCTAAAAAAGCAACAGCTGGGTTAGGGATTAAAAAATAATTCAGAGCAATTAGATGGAAAGATACCAACTCCAGCACAGAAAATCCTTGAATGACACCTTTCTGCAGGATACCAGAAAATTCTGAGAAAGCTTGATACTTGCTTGTCCTGATCACATGCTTGTCCTTAAGCATCTTCCATTTACTAATGATACCTGGCTTTATAACTTGATCTAGTTGTTTCTATGTCCTTACATGAAAGAAATGTTACTGACTTTTGTGGATACTCCTCGTGTCTTTTGGACACTGCAAGACAAAATATTTTATACCGTGTTTTTGTTAAAATAAGGAAAAACTCATATTTTAGTGTTTAAACAGATATATGAATACTCTCACACTTTTCACATAAGTGTGAAAATCTTGAGGATAGATCTAAATAAGCCTACTGAATGAATGTTATTCACTCCTGCATCCCATTCCATTATAGATAATAGTTTATTAAAACAATTTTTCAGTTAATTAAAACAATTTCCACAAAAGCAAATGTTTCACTTGTTTGTTTTTTAAAGCTCCTAGTAGGTCTTGAAGTCTGAAAGGAGTTAGATCAAGGATAGGTAAAATAAATGTGAAACTCATGCAGTGAATATGTTTTTAGCTTATTTTGTAGATAAGCCTGGTCTCATAATAATAAATTCAAGCTATTTCTTCTCTTAACACCTCTGAAGACTTCCTGTTGCAAGTTTACAAATTTAATTTCTGATTTGCACATAAAATGTTGTTTACATGTTCAGGTGTGTATCCCTGAAATTTCGCATATCACTAGCAATCTGTAATATTGGTGGGACTGGGCATGCTTAATTTCCAATGATTAGTTTTAGACATGTTCATACCACTATCAAGGTTGGCTTGTGTTCCCTATTTGCCAATAATAAATCAGTAACAAATAATTCAAAAGTTTAAGTATTCTTTTAAAATAAATTAAGCCTTTAAGTATAAAAATATCGCTTGTTTACAGTACAATATATAAAAACAGAATTGATTTAATTTTTTCTGAGTGAAGTAATACATATGAAAGAATCATCCAACTGAAGATCAACTTGAATATATCCCTAAATATATTTACATCTTAAGAATTCTGACTTTGTAGTATGATATTAAAGTGATTATTAAAATACCATTTTTCATTTTAACCACGTCTTGAATACTGTTAATGTTCAGGTTTCTCACATGCACTTGAGTCTGGGGTTATATATCTAAGGGTATTGTTGAGCCGTGACAGAAGGACTATAGTGCCCTTCACAGGCCACTAGCTTCTGATAAACTCATTTTTATCTTCAGTGCTTGTGTACAAGAAAGATCACATAAATGCGCTGCTGTCGAGTGATGCTTTGGCTGTTGTGAAGGAGTGTTTGGGCCCAGGCTGGTACGTCAGCAGAAGGGAGGGGAAGGTTCCTGTGTAAGGAGAGCTGAGATACAAGTCTCTCCGATTGCTTTTTCCAAGGTGATTATTTCACTCGGGCTTTCTTCCTACACTCCCAAAAGGCTTTACATATGTGGCCTCGCTAGTATAATTCACAAGCAGTTTTGGAACCAGCCTGTGCAACTTTTCTACGGTAATAGCGGTGGAGTGTCTGGTCACATTAATCTTACATTATTTCTCTCATTTCTCAAGAGAGTGCATGACATCGCAAGGAGTTGTAGCCCAGGGTTTGGTACAGAGAGTGCCTTGTGATTGCTGTTGAGTGAAGGGAAGGCAGGAACAGCTTGCCAAGGTATAGGCAGGGCCTTAGGGGAACTAAAGGGGAAAAATTTAGGTATAAAGCCTTTGGACTAATTGGGTGTACACACTACATTTGGGTTAGGTATAGCATTCTACAAGGGAGAGTGGAGTTTGGGTGTGCTCACTTCTTTTTGTTCCTGCTAATCCTTCACCAAGCATTTCTGTAATGAAAATATTGTTGATGTAGATTAATTGCAAGACCTAAGCATACGTCCACGTAGACACTGGGACACTGGTGGCAGCTCAAGTCTACCTAATTTTTTTTTTTTTGAAGCAGTATTAGAGAGTGTATGGTAGGGATAATTTCACCCAGTTCTTGGGGGAAAAAATGGAAACCATCACGGTGGCTCTGTGATCAAAAAGAAACAGGAAGGTATCCGGATATGCCCTCAACACTCTTTCTAATTAGAAAAAAAAAATCAAAACTCTGGGGAGAAAAAAAAGAAAGAGGAAAATGTAGACCAAAACCAAACTTCACCTGTCAGTTTCTGGGTAAAGCAAAAGCTGAACAACCTACATGGGTTATAAAATAGATGATATAAACATCTTTCAACCTTGAACTAAAAGCAGAACAAGCAAAAATCCTTATTCTGTAAATATTAAATGGTGACTAGATAATACATTAAAGCCCTCAATCAGGGATTTTTTTTTTTTAATGTATTTTCTCCCTTACGCCCCCTTGACACTCTATAATAATGAACAAGTTATTTAGTTAATGAAGAAAGCATCTTGTATTTAAAGATCTACATATTAATGTGACCTTCCTTTGTTCATAGCTGTTAATATTTATTGCCTTTTCTTGTTGAGATTTTATATGGTGTTCTGTGACAAACAAGAGTATGATTAGTGAAGCTGTAAAGTTCTCGTGGTGGCTGCCTGTGTTCCCAAGATAGCAGCATTAGTGTCTGCAGAAGCAGTTAATGCTGTTTATCATTAGTGACAGAGGCTGGGAAGGACCTTCTGTGGCTTTTATCTTTCACCTTGCCAGCAGAAGTTGATCAGCTTTGTGATTTAAATGCATAGGTGATACTGTAATATTTATATTCATTTCACATAGACAAGTGCACAGGTAAACTAATCTTGTTGATTGAGATTAATTAAAACCATGTTACTGTAGGACTGGACAGGCTATGAATGGGTATACTTGGAAAAAATAGCTATCAGCAGTTTACTTACTTTACAATTAAGCTAACATTTTCAGAATTTGTACAACAGAAGTATGGGTAGTATTTTATAACTGTTTTTCCACTTGATTTTTTTAGCTGTAGTTAAAGTTAATTTTAAGGTTTCTTTAGGAAGTTTTGAGTTTAGAATCTTGAACTCTACATCTCACATCCACACTTTAGAATAAAAGAATTTTAGCAACTTGTTGCAATGGATTCTACTTTTGAAAACACTCAAAATGTCTTGTAAAATTATGTGCCTTATGGAGCTTCATATTTGGAGCTTCATATTCAGAGCTTCTTTTGTATCTACGTGTTTCTGTACCTTGCATCTCCTCCATTTCCATCTCCATACAGAATGTTTCAACATTCCGCTTGTCTAATATTTAACTGTTTAAATATGCGTATCTGGAAAACAGATGATTAACACTGTTGTCATGCCAAAGGCTCATCATACAATTCTACTTATGGAAAAAATTGAAATTTTGTATGTCTTGTATTTTACTTCTGAAACTCCATTTCAACGTAAAGTAAGTTGGCTGTCTGCGTTTCACAGAATCCCATTTTTAAAGGAAAACTTGAAATGAAAGATAACACTGAATAACAAAAATAGTTGTACGTTTGTATATATGTTAATGTAGACCTCTTAAAAATCCTTTAGCTGTTTAAAAAATGCTTATTTTGAGAGCAAAATCCAAAAGAAGTAGTCTTCTACTAGTAGAGGACTTCTAGAAGTAGTCCAAAGGAGGTCCAGACTGCTAACTTTCCTATGATCCTTATTTATATGCTATGAAAAGTAAGAGATTTTATTGGATATTTTAACTGTAATAATGTCAAAAGAGAAAAGGTGGTATATCTTAAACTAACCATAGGGAATGTTCTGAGCTGAGCTCCTTATCAAAAGCTAAGAGTCAGTGCCACAAAACCTTTCTGAACTTAATATTATGCAGAGGGAATAGGCCTATGGCATCAGAATTTAAACAGCAATGTCGGCATGAAGTATATGGGCCTTTCCTATCAGCTCAGAGAATAAAGTGCCTATGTACGAGATCCCCTTTGTGCAAAATACCTTTTTCTGATGATAGTTAACCCTTTTTTAAGTTGAAACTGTTTTAAAGCTTTGCTGGTTTACAAGTGTTTATAGTTTGGTGATTGTAATATTCCAGAATATGTTCTGTGTTCTTTTTCCTAATTATTTTAAACTGATTACAGATGTGTTATTTAACCACATAAATAATGCATAGTTATCTATAAAATTTTGCTCCCTAGCTAACTCTAGCTGCTTTGGTGGTCAAGAGGGAAAGGAATAGAAGAGATGCACGAGTGTGGAGGATTTTGTGGTATATGAAGTGGCAACTACATAACAATGAAGATTAATTGTAGTGTTTCTTGCCTGTTTGCATTATTACAATATTTCTAATAGAGGCTGAAAAAAAAAAAAGACTTTAATTTGTTTCTTAAAATGGAAAAGTTTAGGATTTATTTCTTAGCTTGCTTTAATGTTGTATGCCTTTCTCCTTGGATTTGTTCCATTGAGTGATCTCTGATATTTTTTCATCTGAATTTGGTTGAAGGGCAAACTTTAAAGACTGAGAATTACATTTTCTTGTAGCAGCTCAGTTTAACTAGGCAAAATGTAACAAAACTGTACTGCAAAAGAGAGGTATGGGATAAAATACACACACAAATATGCTTGCTTACATGATATATTATTACAGATGGTTTTTATATTCATTTGTTCTTACCAATGCAAGAGTGCTGCTTCAGTTTTAAAGGGTTAAGAGTTAACATTTTAACAGCCTGTTTTATGATGATTTTCATACAATAGAAATATGACTGAGTTCTCTTCCATTACTGAGGTATTTTCTTACATCAAATACCAGCTGCAGAAGCAATGTAAGCCTTTCCACTTGACATCTGTAAACCGTAATCTAATCTTTACTTAAACAATATAATTCTCATGTTTTGGAACAAAAAAATGTTCTCAACTTTCCTCCATTTGCTGTCAAACATCTTTGAATCTACGCATTCTCCGAAGATTTACATTATTCTTAAAACTAGCTTTAACAAGAAGCAAGAGTATATTTGCAGAGGCTCATTTCCTCCAAGAATGCCACTTCCTACACTCTTTTTGCAATCAGTGGTAAGATGGAAGCTTCTCCATAGCATTACTCAGAACATCTGAGTTATGCCATCACCTGGACATTGTCTGGATTTTTACTCTTTGAGGAAGAGAGTTCAGGAACCTGTCACTGTATACAAGACTGTCATAGCAAAGAAGAGGAGAATTACACTTACTGTCTTAAATATGTTGATACAGTGTGTAAAGACTGATAAAATCCAAGTAAAAAATAAAGAGTGCACTTACAGTAACAGTGTGCAATCTATCACTACAAATGCAATCAGAAAGAATACAAACTTTATTTTCAAAGCTTTGAATGTTAACTGGAAGATTATCATCACATGATCGTTCTGTTAGGAGAGAAGTTGGCTGTGGATGTTGTCTACCTGGACTTTAGTAAGACCTTTGACACGGTCTCCCACAGCATTCTCCTGGAGAAGTTGGCAGCTCACGGCTTGGATGGGCACACTCTTCGCAGGGTAAGAAACTGGCTGGATGGCTGAGCCCAGAGAGTGGTGGTGAATGGAGTGAAATCTAGTTGGCGGCCGGTCACGAGCAGTGTTCCCCAGGGCTTGGTTCTGGGGCCGGTTTTGTTCAATGTCTTCATCAATGATCTGGATGAGGGGATTGAGTGCACCCTCAGCAAGTTTGCAGATGATACCAAGCTGGGCGGGAGTGTCGATTTGCTCGAGGGAAGGAAGGCCCTACAGAGGGATCTGGATAGGCTGGATCGATGGGCCAAGGCCAATTGTATGAGGTTCAACAAGGCCAAGTGCCGGGTCCTGCACTTTGGTCACAACAACCCCATGCAACGCTACAGGCTTGGGGAAGAGTGGCTGGAGAGCTGCCCGGCGGAAAAGGACCTGGGGGTGCTGGTCGACAGCCGGCTGAACATGAGCCGGCAGTGTGCCCAGGTGGCCAAGAAGGCCAACGGCATCCTGGCTTGTATCAGGAATAGTGTGACCAGCAGGAGTAAGGAAGTGATCGTGCCCCTGTACTCGGCACTGGTGAGGCCGCACCTCGAGTACTGTGTTCAGTTTTGGGCCCCTCAGTACAAGAAGGACACTGAGGTGCTGGAGCGTGTCCAGAGAAGGGCAACGAAGCTGGTGAAGGGTCTAGAAAACCAGTCTTATGAGGAGCGGCTGAGAGAACTGGGGCTGTTTAGTTTGGAGAAGAGGAGGCTGAGGGGAGACCTTATCGCTCTCTACAACTACCTGAAGGGAGGTTGTAGTGAAGCGGGTATTGGACTCTTCTCCCAAGAAACTAGTGATAGGACGAGAGGGAATGGCCTCAAGTTGCATCAGGGGAGGTTTAGATTGGACATCAGGAAGAATTTCTTTACCAAAAGAGTGGCTGGGCATTGGAACAGGCTGCCCAGAGAGGTGGTGGAGTCGTCTACCCTGGAGGCGTTCAAAAAAGGTGTAGACGTGGCACTCCAGGGGCTAGTTTAGGAGTCATGGTGGTGTTAGTTGATGGTTGGACTTGATGATCTTAGAGGTCTTTTCCAACCTTAATGATTCTATGATTCTATGAAGTAATACCAAGCTCATCTGAACTGGTAGACTAAATTGCAAAGTTCTTAAAGTATTCGCAGATGGCAGCCTTTGCTTTAATCTACCTTTGATGCAGGAGGAACAGAATATCAAAGGAAAGCCTATTTTTATTACCATGTCAGTAATATAAAATTGCCTTAATATTATATACAAGGCAACGAAATGTTACTAATAGAAACTTTTACTATGAGGTATTTACAACCAATTTGGCTCAGTCAGCTTTGCCTATAGAAAGTTCCAGTTTGATTTGCATTTTGATTCTTTTTATTTCTGAGATTTTTTCAGTATTTTTTTGCCAAGCTATCTTCTGCATTTCTTTTAGTCTCTTTCCAGTGCTATTTTATGCTATGTAATAAACCAAGTATGAATAGATTAAGAAAGTTCTATGCTGCTCTACAGTTAAGATTTTTACACTGAATCTTCTAGACAGAAGGTGAATGGGAAGTCTCAGGAAGCTGCAGTTATCCTTTGTTGAGTACCCCCACTTGCAGACGTGTACTGACATAGATCTTATACCTACAGCAGAAATAATTTCTTTCCAAGTGGTAGAAGACCTTTGATCACCCAGGCCACTTTGTTCAGTTTGCATAAAAAGGGCAGTATTGACTTGGGATATTTTGTTCTCTGTTGATATAAAGAGGACTGAGGATTCCTAATGACTAAGAATTAAAGGACTGTTGTGTTTGTTTATTGAGCTTTGATGACTGGGAGATGAATGATTAGAGTTTGCAAGTTTAGAAAATGGTTGAAGTGACTGAGGATAAACAAATATAATAAATTTGCTGCATAACTAATGTATCTGTTTACTAACTCCATGAAAAAGATTTCCCTGATGACTAAATCATGTGTCCATTTTCCCTAATAAGTGTTACAAATAGGATGAGATTATCATATTCACCCAGAATATAATGACTATTATATGTTTGCCAAAAATAAAATCATTTGGGTATAAACGGATCTTTCAGTCCATGTGGCATTTAACCACAGACCTCACAGAAGTCCTAGGTTGTCTTTTGCAAGAATGGGCAACCTGAGGTGCTCCAATAGGAGGGGAAAGCCGGTTTTCAGGACATTACTGAGAACTGATAAAATACCCATCTGCAAGAAGAATTAGCATTGTCTTATTACAATTTGTCGCAAATCTTTTTCATTAAGCAGAAGATAAAAGGTTTGAACCCATTTGTCACACTACATTTAGCCACCAAAGGTTCCAGGTACTCTACCATCCAGAGCACAGGCAAATCAAAATGGGCATTGCTCTCAAGTCTCAAAAATCTTTTCCTTGTCATAACTTGGAAATAGTTGATTCTGTCACAGCCAATGCACTGGATTAATAAGGGTAATTATTTAATAAAACATGTCCATAATCTATGTTGTACTTCACATCCACAACAATCTTTGTTTCTTTCACTATTGCAGTAATAAGAAACCACATAAATTGCTACTGATGAAGCACAGAAGAGGACTTCTAAACTTTGCTCACTCATATGACTGAAGGGTTTATTGAAAAAGTTAGTATTTTGGTTTTCATTTAGAACTCTTAGATCTTTTATATTCCATTGCTGTAATATGGATTTAAGCTCTTTAATTATATAAGCTTTTTTTGAGTAAATTACCTCTGCTCTAATCTAACTTAATAGACTTTATGTGGTAGCTGGGAGATTCTTAGATAACGATTAGTCTAGGTAACTTCAAACTTAATGGTAAGAGGAATTCATTAAGGTCAATGTTAATACTACGTAGTTTATGTCTGAAACTGAAGCATACGAGGAAAACACTGAGATGAAATTTTAATATCAGTTACCACCAGTAATAGATTGTTATTGTATGCTCAGTGCAAGTAACAGTGAACAACAGAAAAGTGTGGGCTAAAATTATTTAACATAAATTAATATTTCAGCAGACTTTATTTGTTTATGCCTTATTTGTAGACACCATCTTAAAAACCCAAAAGTATAACCAAATCTCAATTCAACAAGTAGAAGGGAGTTGATCCAATTCCATTCTTGAAACTAATACATTTATTTAACCATTTTTAATACAATTAGGATTATAAATAATGGTTCAAGGAGAAACTTCTAAATGGTATCAAAAAAACTCTTGGAAGAGAAGGAAACGCTCTTAGGTGATATTTGCATTTTACTTACATAACAGCCTTCTCTGTTTCTCCATAAAGAAACCAAGATGTAGGTAATGTGGCTTTGTTTGAAACGATCTCATTTCTTCATCTGGAAAGATTTTGGCAGTAAATTGTAGGATGAATGTCATCTTTCTTACTCATTTCTGTCTGTTTTGTGAGCACACCTGTCATTTCTTTTCCTTTTTCAACTAGATCTAAGGCCACGCCTGAGACCTTGCTGTCTTTCTTTTGAATAAAGATATATGCTGCTCTTAGTGCGTTTTCTGCTGTATGAGATGTTATAAATTACAGCCTGCTCTTCCTTAGCTTTATTAAGGAAGCCTCCATGGAAGCCTGCTGCCATCTAACCTAGAAGAGCTTGTACTCACTTTCCTCATTTCTTTGGCTAGGTCACTGACCTGCTGTGGAATAGATGGGAACGCCATTCCCTCCCAATAAGCAAATATTGATATAAATTATTTCCTACATAAAAAGCAAAAAGATGCTAGTAAATAGAGAGACAGGAAGAGGTTTATACAAGCCATTTGTGGGACTGGAGTCTAAGAAAATTATTTTTCAGTCAATTTTATCATGATTTGTTTTTTACGGGACCTGACTCAAGCACTTTTGTATGGAATTGAGGAGGAAGAAGGAAAAGAATCATAAATTTTCAGATACTAATAGTTTTTTCAAACTTTTTAAAACACAAATGGGAGTGGAAAATAATGTCTCAATGAAAAAATACATTGTGTATGTGAATGAACAAAATAATTATCAAGTTGATGCTGTTTATGGTAGGACGTATTCTCTTTAAGAGGAAGCATTCTTCAGTGTTGTAACAGCATCTTATATTTTGCTGGTTGTTTTCCCCAGGATACTCTTGGAACAGTGCTGAACTTTACTTTTCTGTTAAATATTTTAAACATTCTCCTTTGTGCACAGGATGAGCAGAATGCCAATTAGAAAGAGTTCTTCAGTGGGAATTTTCAAATTTTTTTTCTCTGTCTCTTTTTGAACCTGTCACTGCTCAAACTCAGCTCCTCTTTGGTATAAATACCTTTCATTAAAAAATGGTTGTATAAAACTGCCAGTCAACATTCTGGTTCTGATTAAAGAATACACCTGCTCTGTGGGTTTTATTCCCGCCATCTGTTTGAAAGGCAGGTATTAGTAACAGCAACCAATTGTAGATGCTGATTTTTGTTTATGAAAAATTTGCTTCAAAATTTTACTTTTTAATTTGCTAAAAGTTACAATTTAAAGAAATCTTTGTGGTAGTAATGATTACAAATATTTGTATATTGTAATGTATTGTACATTGTATTTGTACAACATATTGTGTATAATGTATGAGTAATATTACAAATAACTAAGTAACTCAGGCTATGCTCATATTTCATTTAGTTATATCATGTACTTGCCTTTGTCACATTAAGAAGTGAAAACTTTTCAGAACCAAATGAACCACTTGAGGATAAGAGGCTGCAGAATTGGGTGTGAGATGAAGACTTCTAAATGACTGAAATACTCTGGTCTATATTTAGTATAACTCTTTTTAGGCATAAGGCTATTTTGGGAGTGGCTATAATAGATACATAACCAAAGCTGACTCTTCAATTTGTATTTTGAAAGTGAAACAAATCTTTAGTAACACATAGTTCTTCAGAAACTCATACCAACAACTTGTTTTGATGTTTTACACAAGTAATGAATGTACTGTAGGATTATAGGACAATATCAGTTGAAGGGGACCTCAGTCTTCAGTTCAACCTCCTGCTCAAGCAGGGTCAGCTACAGGGTCAGACCAGCTTGCTCAGGGTTTTCTCGAGTCAGGACTTGAAAATCTCCCAGGCTGAAGGTTGCACAACCTCTTTGGGCAACGTGCTTCACTGCCTGACTGTCCTCCTGAGGAAAATTTTTTTTCTTACTTCCAGATAGAATTTCTCAATTAAATTTATGCATGTGAAAACAAAACAAAAAACTTAGGCATCTTTTAAAAATATCATTTTGGGCATGCTTCTATTTCATGTAGAAGTGAAGAATGCAGGGATCAGCTCTAGAGGACCCATGGGTTTTGTTTGGGTTTTTTTTCTGGTGGTTTTTGGAGGGTTTTTTTACCAGTTTTGTGTTTATATGCAAAGGCATTATTGTACTATGCTCTTCTGTCATTTGGTAAGATGGTATAGAAAACTTAGCAAATTCAAATGTATTGACACAGAGTTCAATCTGCTTAATGTGATGACATCTTGGTATGGGTTCCACATGTTTTTTGATGACACAAAAAAGAACTTGAAATGTCTTTCAGTATAACTTATTTTAAGTTGTTTCAGCTTAGAGCTTTAATGGCTCATTAGAGTTCTTGGACATTGGTCACTGCCATGGCAGAAAACTTTGGTATATACTGGACATAGTGCTATGTGGCAGAAACAATTATTTTAAAGACAGTAAACAGTTCAGAGATCTCAGTACATCTTAGGAATCCTTGTGGAAGTAAAATGGTAAACGGAATGAAATGAGAAGAAGAGAGATCAAAAGAACAAAGCTGTCTAAAAATATCATACAAATTCATTAATGAAACTGTTGTTTATTTGCTAAACATTAGGGGAAGCGTTTATCATGATCACATTAGACACAGGAAAATTTTTTTCCAATCTTTTGTGCCAATTTTTATTGGCTTTGCCCATATTTTATTGTTTGTCAACACTTCTTTGGTTGTGATTTAATATTTGAAGCGGAAGACATCTCTTATCATTATAATTTGGACTTTTACTGTGGGTGCAGGGAGGTTGAAATAAAGACAGACTGTTGCATTTTTTTTCCTCTCCTAATAAAGGGTCATGATTTATATTTGTTAAAACCAACAGCTATAATTCTCTGACATCAGTTCATTCATTTAAAGCCTAAACACTATTAGAGTTTTCATGGTGATCAATTAGGTGCCCATATTGTATTTCATTTCAGTGTGTATTTTTTCTCAACTAGATTCAGATTATTTGATCTTGAATAATGTGTATGCATCTATAGTACCTATTGCTGTGTATTTTCTGCAATGCATATCTAAGGCTAACCAAAATAAGGNCACGTCCCCACCCCCCCCATAGTGCAGGATCCTAAATATACTTGCTCTGGTAAAACCTCTACCCAAATGTAGAAGACGCTTAGGAAAAGACCAAAGAACCAGGGGGAAAACCAGTCAAATTCGCATCTGTGTACATTCTCAGATTCCTGGGATACTGCGGTTTAGGATCTTCCTGAGCTAGAGGACATGCGTTTCTGCTCCATAGTCCTGGAGAGATTTTTCTGCCGTGAATTTAAGCTCGTTCTCTTGTGGAATCTATGTATGTAGTTTTATCATCCAAAGCTGTCTATGGTAATGACTTGCAGACTTTGGCTATGCATTGCGTAGAAAAAGGACTAGCTCCCACCCTTCATTATTTAATGATTTCTTATAATGGTTTCTAGTTTTACATTGTGAGCAATAGTGAATTGCTTGCTTACTTGTTCAGTAATAAAGATGGTATACTTTCTGATATTCAGCATTAAAAATGCTTAAAAAAAAAAATAAAGCTGTTAAGCATACCAAGCTTTGAAATGAAAAGGCCTTTATCACATGAAGATAAGTGTAAAGGAAGTATGTTTGATTATTTTTGAAAAACCAATTTATCTAGTTTAGTATTTTATGCATTGTTTTTAGACAAAGGTGATCTCAGCAAAAAATGTGCTTAACTCCAAGCTGACAACTGTTATTTATATCAAATTCATGCTTTTATTTAAAAGTGGTATCACCTCATTCCTGGGAGAAGTGCTGCTTCAGCAGGACTAGGCAAATGGGAATTTTCACAATTTTGCAAATTACTGAATGTCCACTGTAGTGATTGTGCTTTTGTTTCTGCTTGCTCCAACTGTTGAATTAAATACATTTTATATTTGGGACAGGATGAGATTTTGTACTCTTTCAGTTACAGAGCTCCAGGTGACTGGTGGTAATTTTGGAAGCAATAGTAACTCGTTTGCCTTTGATCCATAACCTTTGTCTCCCTAACTGCTGCAATCCTCCTAATTTCAGATCTGTATCGACCACCCATCTCTCACAATAAAATCACAGTTTGCCTTTCCCTGTCCAGCTGTGCCTGGAGTATAGGTCCTTATGTACTATGCGAACAGATCTAATTTTGGTTTAGGACTTAACGTGCTTCTCTTTGAAGGAATGCATTAGCTGAAAAAACTCTTTGAAAGACAGTACTATGTATTAGGAAGGAAAAATACTTCTGAGAAAACATATCTTAAAAAAGCAACCCCCAAAACCAAGGAAACCCAAACCAGTCTGTATAGACGCAAACACCTTAGATAACTACCTCCTTCTACATAAAGACATCCAGAGCTACAGGGGTAGTTAGATACCTAACATAGATAGAATTAATGCATCTCTCATCTCATGAAGTCTTAAACTTTTTACAAGCTTTTCTTTAATGTTCTTCTAGGTCAGCTTGTCTCCTTTCTCAAAACTCACAAACGTGCCCTTGGAAAGGTAACTCTCCTTCCTTCACAAGGGTTTGTGTACTTGAAGCTTTTTTGATCCTTATGCTTTCAATCTCACAAAACATTTACTATTTTAACATACAGCTTAGGAAAATGATGTTGTCTTTCAAATCTGTTCTTGTCAGTTGTTTTCTGGAAAGAGGCGGCAGTGTCTTCCTGAGAAGTCTGCATTCATTTTAAGAATTATAGGCACATGGTGAGCATCCCATGAGCTTTAGCAGCAGAACATATTTACACCAAAAATGTTGGTGCCTCATCATAGTCACAGTTATCTCACGGACTACATTCATAAAATAGTTACACTGCAGTATTCATAACATTATTACATATGATTTCCATATCCATTATGTTACTATATAATATAGCTTGCAAGAATCCTGTTCTCAGTATCAGCGGAGATGCTTTTAACATTTCTGATAGAAGTATAAAGGTAAAATAAAAGTTTAGAGACATAGCTTTGTGAAATTATATAACGTTGTCAAAAAACCCAACAAGAATAAGAGGAATACAACTTTTTTTGGTTGGTTGGTTGGTTTGGTTTGGCTTGGTTTGTTTTAATGAGTGGGAAGTTTCTGGGCATCATATGCAAATGCTGTTTGGAGAAGGAGACAGTAATGACATCTAACTATACTTAATATATGTGCGCAGTTATAACTTACAGTTATATTTCTTAGGGTGGTATTTGTTGCTTAAACATATGTCTACTGCAGTTTTAAATGCAGTAGCACCTGGACTCTAGTTGCTTCTCTGGAAGGGTGAGAGATTCCTGCAGTCCTTTGTCATAGGCAATAGAGGCCTATCACAGGCTGGTATGGCTATATCAAAGGCTAGTAGATGCCTGTAGTTTAGGCAACTGAATTCCAGCTCTAGTACCACTTCAGAGTGTTTATCAGTAATTAATCTCAAGAACATTACCAGTAAAGATTTTTTTTTTTTCTTTTGTCATGTCGGTTGCAACACAACAAAATCCCTCCCATCCTAATTCAGCATAGGAAAATATAGAATATTTCAGTAAGTTATTCAGTTGTAACAGCTATAGCAGGTTACTTGTGTTTTACAAATTTTCATAGAGCAGAAAGAGGTTGTCATGTTTATACAATCACAGTATCTTGTAAATTACCTGTAAATGCATGGCTTCAATTTTAGAAATGTGTATCGTATCTCATTTATTCTTTATAGAACAATGCAATAATTTTGTTCTACATTAATTACCTGTGTATTCATCCACTGGTTTCTGTGTTAACAGTTTACAAAGTACCAATCATTAGGATTAAAACAAGAAGAAAGGGCTTAGGTAGGTCTAGCTTTTATGAAGAGATGTGTAAACTTTGGTATAGTCCAAATATTGTAGCTCAGAATTTTGAATTCTTTTGTGATAGAGACCACCTCTGACTGACTGGGTGATTTAAAGGAATCAGTTAAGAACAGGAATTCAACAGGTAGAACAAATTGCAATAATCTAGTTCTGGGGCAAAAAGGAAAACTTGTGTCAAGATTTGCTGTTGAAATGAGTGTCAAAAGAAGCAATGGGAAGCTTTGTTCCATGACAACTGCTTAGCACAGAACATAAGATTTTTCCAAAGCGTGTCTCGTTGTATAAGCCTTGATTGCTGAGTATACTTTTAGGACATCTAAAAATAATAACAGCTTTTCATAGGTATGCATCCAGAAGTGGATCATAAGAACGTTGAATATGAAAAGCAGGTAGACTGCGTTTTATGATTTCTTGTTTCTATGCCTCTGGTCTCCTTGAAAAGAAAAACAGTGCAGAATTCTTAGATGAGTTGAATCTGACATTCCTATCCATCCTCCATTCTCCTAAAGTCTAGTTCATGTGAACTACAAAAGTTCAGAAAGACCCTGCAGTTTTATGAGTCCCAAAATTTGTAAAACCACTGCAGAATGCTTTCTCTTTAACTCACCCAGAACTTTGCAACAGTAATGCAAAGATTCTTCGAACCTCAGGACATCAGAATTGAATTACAGTTTTGAATCAGACTGTGGTTGCTTTCCCTCCTGCTTCATCACCGTGTCACTTCATCAGTGGCTGAGGACAGAAGTTCCCAGCATCATTCTGTAATTAGAGCAGTGCTGTTAAGCAGAGTACTCTGAAACCCAGAGGTCTCCATTAGTCTCTAGGGTCTGCATTTACAGGAAGGTTTCGTTGGCAGTAGTGACTGCATAACTTAATATTGTATTCCTTTAACTTTTTCGGAAGATGTGAGACTGAAACATTGAACTTCATTCAGTAGTGAGGGGGACCATGGAGCTAAATAGAAGAAATGAGGCAAAAACTGTCCCAAAGTATTTCTAAATGTGAAAGAATTTAGAAAAAGAAAAATAGTATTAAAACATAAGTATATACCCCAGTATCCTCAACTGTCTGCAATGATGTGAATTAATACACATTCAATTAAGATGATCATAAACAATCAGTTACATTTTATTTGAATTTTCTCTTCTTTAGATTCCCCATCACTGTGACATTTCATAACACAGGGATTTTTAATAAAGTTTAAAATCAAAGTTTGTGTAAGTGTATAAAACTAGATCCTACGAGATTATGTGAACGCGTACAGTTCTTGCTGTCTGGAGTCCCGTTGCTCTCACTGTGACTCCATGTGACAATAACATCTCCCCCATTCAGGACATATCAAAAGAAAACATGATAATTGCTGCCACAATTTATTTTGACCCTCTAGTTGATAGGGGTGAAGGCTCATTCTGTTACAAGAAGGAATTCTGAGAGTGAAATGGGATTATTAACCTTCTCACTGCCGCTGGCTGCGTGAAGTGTGCCGCCCTCCCCTGACACAACAGCTTTGACTCCTTTTCGCATTTGGGATGCATCACCTTCAGCTTCTCCTCTGCTGTACAAGGGTCCTTCCACCCTACATTGTGGTCTTGAGTACACCCTGGAAGCTCTGGCATGGCAAACTTTTAATCCTGTAAGCTTATCTCCTCTCAGTCGCTGTAGTGCTGGAAGGCGGCTGGGAGCCTGAGCTGCCACCAGGCTCTCTGCATGCTATGCTTGCAGCGTTTCTGCCATGCTGCTGGCCTTGGCAGACACCATGCCTGGGCCTCTTGGAAACAATTCATTTATGGACTTGTTTTTGTTTTCTTCAAGGGTAGAAGTGTAATTCTGTGCAACAATTGCACTCCTCATGGATTTTGCTTTCTTTGCTTTTACAGTAGTTTAGCTGAGGACATTTTGAACTGGTTGTTCTTTATGGTGTGCTGAACCAGGAAGAAGTCAAAGGAAGGTAATGCTTCATTTATGGAATTCGATTATTTCTGCAAAATATTTGTCATGCTTTTGTTCAGAACTTCCACTTAGCTGACCAAAAATTCTTCTGACCTGCCAGTTTTAAGGAAGTAGCTTTAATATTCTGCTTACAATTGGTAATCTCTTCTGGTCTTTCTTGGAAGTCTACTCTCTAACAGCTCATTCAAAGACACCCTTACATTATGCAGGTGGTGCTTTGAAACTGAGAGCAGGAAAACATTCAGATATGCTAGTTAGTGTGATAGGAATTCATTTCATTCTGTCAGAAAAATAAAACTTTGAAAAGAATACATTACAAGAGGAATGCTTATAAATTCACAAATTGATGAATTATTGATTATGTCTATCAATGCAGAAAACAAATTAAAGATAAGGGAAAAGATTATTTGAAAAGCTGTGTTCATTCAAAATGCAATGTAATCATGATATAAATAATTATAGAAAAGCTAAAATATTTTAAAAAGACAAGACAATCACACTGACTCTGATTTGTCTTTCTGGCAGTTGTTAAGACAGCTGCTGTACATGAAAATGCATGTTTCTCTTGAAATGACGCGTGGATATTTGACAGGAGAAGAAAGCTTAATGTTAAAACACAAAATACAAGAATGTGGGAGTATAAAATTAATTAAAAGTGAGAAGAAGATGGTTCTTTCTAAACAGGCATGCATGAGAACAAAATGTGTTTGAAGCATTCAGTCCCCAAAGAATTTGGTTATGCAAAGAGGCAGGCTATGAACATTTGAAAAGTGCACTCTGAAAGTGATTCAACTATCCAATGCAGTGTGATGATGCCCGCTCAGGAATAAAATAATTACAGGAGGGAAACTGCACCAGTCCAAAGAAAAACCATAACCTATTGTCACCTATTATTTGAAATAACTTCCTAAAGTTCCATCATCAATTTTTTTTTTAAATAAAGAATTTTAAATGAACTATTTTGAGTATATCTGACATAACTACATTTTAGTTCTATATGTTAACTAGAAATGTAATTTATAATTAATATATTTGGAACAAACCCTTCTTTTGAAAATCTTTAAATGCTTTTAAACATGTCCATTTGCCTTCAACAGCTTTCTAAGCAATCTCAAGTAAATTGATTTGAAAGCTTGTGAAAAAGGAAAGGCTTTATTTATTTTATTCTGTATTAATTAATTTAATTCTATTTAAGCAGAAGCTGCTAGAGCATGTGACAGTTTTAAAGGTGTGAATATTATAACTCTGTACACATCTGTCTGGCATAGACACACATCAAGTTATTATGCATAAAATTCATCTCTTAACTAATTAGCAGTCTCAATGTGTTTCTGAAGTATAAATGAATTATTAAATGTTGGCCCAGGACTGATGAGGAATGATTGAAGAGAAAGAATTACTTCTTTAGCCATTATGGATGAGGATTAGAAAAAAGGAAGGTATTTCTACATTAAAAAAAAGAAAGAAAAAAAAAAAAAAAGCATAGATCAGTTTGATTTGCTTGATTTCTGGCTGAACTCTCCAAAAGAAGCGTGTTATATCTGTTCCTTTGACAGTTCTGTCAAAAGAAAGGTAGGGTTTGATACAGAAATAAAGTTGCAGGATTCTGGGCTAATCCTGTAGCACTCAAACTCATTTTTGTATAATTCCTCTTTATAAAATTAACTGGTGGCTTTTTCAGGTACAAAAAGTCATAATTTGACCCCTGTTACTTTTCTTGTTCATTTTTGGGAGGAAAAAAATAGAAAAAAATCATAGCTTTGGATTTTGTCTTTATGTTTGTGCTGTGCAAGGTTTAGTCCTCCATATTTTATGCTTATTTGGTTATAGAAGTATATTTTTCTTAATAAAATGCTGAACTCTCTAATATAAAATGTCTGTCAGCTTTTTATTAAATATATGAAATGGAAGAGCCAGACTACGGCAATGAAACAATGTCAGAACAAATTGTGACTTTACACTTTAAGCCTGGTAGCTTACCAGAGGTCATCATTAGGACCCCATTCCGTCTTAAAATGCGCACCATCTTTGAAGTAATACCACCTGATGCCTATGCCTGTACTAGTAGCTCTGATCCCAAACTGTAAATCTTTTTGTCGCCATACGTTGTATGAAACAATCAATCTCAATCCCTCAAGATGCGATCTTTGTGAAGAAACTGTGTTTCACCAACAGTAAAGGGAGTTGTAAATCAGTTTCAAATGGATGTTTGTCTAGGGCAAAGAAAAGAGTTCACCCTATAAAATGTATCCATGCTAAAAAACGCATTGCATAATATAAAGATGTGTTAGGAGGCATAATTTCAGCATTGCCTACAATTTCAGATAAAGACTATATATTTTAAGATAAAGACTACTGGTATAAGTGGCACTGCATGTTTAGTACAGTACCGTTTTTCTTACCAGACTTGCTTGATACTTCATATTGATTTAGTCAACTTATACCCTCTTTAGTCTGCATCCTTGTCCTGTTTCTCCGTACTGCTTTAAAATGTTATTTGCTTTAAGAGGAAACACTGGGAAAAGCACAGTTCCTCTAAAGTGATTATTAATTTCCTGTACATCTTCAGAAATTCAGAACTGTGAATTTATTTCAACTTTTTTCTTACATACATAGTTAGTCTCTCAGAATAAGCCAGAATGTTACAGATATTTGAGTGAAGATAATTTAGGAATATTGCTGAGGAAGAAAATACAATTTTATTTTCATACCAATGTGAAAATTGTACCTGATGGAATTAATAGCTAAACGAATCTTATTTTAAACAACATGTTTTAAATAAGAACAAATTTTAGTTTATTTTAATTTCTGACTAATATCAATTTATTTGGACACTGGTTTCTTTGAACCTTGTAAGTCCTCTTGCTTAGATATCATCTGGCCTTTATGCTGTTACAAAAAAAATATAATGCTTCAGATGCTTATTTCATTTTCTAATGCTAACATTACCTTGTTTCCTCTCTTCGGAATATTTGCTCTCTCTTTACTCTGTGCCTCTGTACAAGTATGGGCTTTATGCATTTCTTTTCCTGCTGTAGAGTTAGGATTCATCTTCACAGTTTCATTGTGTGGATAACATCTATTCCCTTTAGAAAGCATTCATTATTAATGCTGTATTTTCACATAGGGTACTTGGAATGAAATTAAAGCAGTCTTTTGCCCTCAAAGTCAATATGTACCCTGTTCCTCTTCTCTGTATTATATGTCAGTCTCTTAAAAAAAAAAAAAAAAAAAAAAAAAAAAAAACAAAACAAAAAAAAAACAACCACCAAAAAAAACCACCAAAGGAGGCAAAACGCCCACCACTTTCCCACTTTTTAATGCAAAAACTGAAATGGAAGTCAAGAAATTACTCTGAAATTATTTTCGTCTCCCATCTTATCTGAAGACAGTGTTTTCTTGGTTAATGAAGATAGACATGCATATATTTATATATTATTCTATTATATATTATTCTATAGCCATTTCTATTGAAACTTTCATGTAAACAGTATGTGAACTATGTTCTTGTTGCATTAAATTTGGATCAGCTGAGGATGACAGGACATAATCTTACTTGAACTTGAGGCTTGCAGAGAATTTTTATCTATTTAATCTGGAGATAATAGCATTTCAGAGGGGTGTTGATACAAATCATAACTTTTTCAGCTTAGGTTAAATTTTCATCTTAATTTGAGGAAAAACAAGAAAAAAATCCATTCTAAAATATGTTTTAACAACTCTTTAAAGGTACACGAGGCCTCTAAAGAATAATGTAGTAAATGTAAGTCACTCTTATTTCTGTTCAGTTCTGTCATAATCTATGTGAATCAGTAATAGTCATCAAATACCACTTAACCAGCTAAACTGTTAGTTAAGAAGAACATTTTCTTAAATAGAAATGCATTATAGCTGTCAAAACAATCTTGCTGCTGAACTTAGCTTTGTAAAATAGAGCTTTTTTGATTGGTTAATATTTTTTGGTCTTTTTTCCCATTTTCCTTTCTAATAAATCTAGAAAGTAGGTTAAAAGTAATTTAGTTTGATCTCTTATCTTATTTTAGTTAAAGACTTTAAGTGCAATCTTTTTTCAAGGTCTGCCATGCATTCTGGCAAACATTTACCTTCCTTTTATGTAATTGTGAATGATAATTATTATGTATACTGTCATATTGTGGTAGATATTTATTTAAAACATCAAACATTTATCTAAATTTCAGGGTGCCTTGTTTGTTTCTTTGTTTATAATTATACTCAGTTTTTACTTTTTGCTTTCTTATCCTGTTAACACAAGTTTGTTTATCTGGATGCTATTATTTCCAGCTGGCAGAAGATTATAATTTTCTCTTAATTTGACAGAAAATGGTAAACATTATCAGCTAGAAACCCCTACGTATTTTCCACTAGCAGTTTAAATGAATTGCTGTGAGGAGATTTTTCTACCCTTAAGTGAATAACAGAATACTCTGACATTCAGGAGCTTTAACTGATATTGATATCCCACCACCCTGTTTTGTCATCCTCTGACCTCATGTCTGGAAAGAAGATATGGAAGCACAGCAATGGAATTTTTTCCCCAGTACAACAGCATAGTTGCTTGTATAGTGGAATAGAGTATTTTGTTAGTCCTGGGAAAATTTATAGCCAGTTATTGAGTCCAGCAGCACCATATTGAGACTGATACAATTCGTGTTGTGTTGTCCACATTTTAACAAAAAAGAATAGAGTATCTACTTTGGCCTATGGAAATCCCTAATGTATAAGGTGTAAAATCTGTACAAATGATACTACAGATAAGAAAATGATTCTCTCTGTAGTTATGTCATTCACATAGATTACTTATTAGAAGAAAGTAATCAACATTGGCAAAAAAATGTCATAGGTAGTCCCATTACCATAGACACGGCATGTTTTCACATTTTTCTTCAAAGGAATTGCATTGAATGCTTTACCTTAATGGGCTGAGGTGTAGTGTTTGCAGCAAGCTGGGGACAGTGACAAAATCACTCGTGTTTGAGCAGCAGAGAAGAAATGCATACCATTTTGTATTATATGTTCCATTCCAAAATTAATTTGGCTTTGGACCATTTTAGTTGTATGGGGTTTATTCTGACCTCTGAAAATAAGTTCTCCACCCTGAATTTTTTTTTTTTTTTTCCCAAAGAGAGGAGGTAAGGTCCCAAATCATACCTTGCTCTCCCACAACCAGATAAACATTGTCATATTTGGGAGCTTCAGGACAAAATGTAATTTTCTTGTAAATTTTAAGGTCTGAATAATTTCTTCATAGGCAGTATAAACACCAAAAGGCAGAAAACCTGTTTGAATTATCTTCGTTTCTAATGACCAAGGGATTGTAAAATATAAATACAACATATTATTGTACCACAGAGTTTCTGAGTCAGTATCAGCAATAATAATCTATTAACAGGACTAGATTATACTTACTGTTACATTAAGGGATTTTTGTTTGTTTGTTTTGTTTTAAGTTACATACTAGGAAGCAAAATTCTGTAAAATCTAAGCTAGAATCTTATTTCTTTATACATTTTCATTTCTGAAAGTTGAACACTTTCTGTTTAGGAGAATGAATTATATTATTTTCTGGCTTATGCATGATCAGCAGCTGGTAACCGTATTCCAGTTCAGAGTCTTTGTTAATGGAAACAATGCATAAATGAGAAAGATAAAAACTTGATTTCAAATCTTAAACTGAATTTGCATTGGATTACATTGACTAGAATTTTGCACTGTATTGGAAATTACAGAAAACATGTTTTGTTTGTGAATTAAAAAAAAAAAAACAAAAAACAACCCCGTGTTACAGAGACATGACACACATGAAACACCAAGGATACTAACCCTTTAAGTAGTTTTCAGGATTTGTTTGCATTTTTTGATGTTTCTTCTCCCTTCTTCATGCATTTTAGGTTTTTATGTCATAATGAAGTATATGAGTTTTCTGATTTGCACAACCGTGACCTGCCATGACTGTGCAAAGAAAGTAAAAGTAACCTGGTTTAACTGTAGGCTTTGAAGATTAGACTTTAACTTATTCTTTAATCCAGCTCTCCATTTTAGTTATAATTGTTTCTTGTTTAGCAGTCTACTGCACTTCAAAACTTGATGTTAACGTTTATAAACTTTTTATTATCTCTGTTTACATTCAAGAAAAGTTCTTTGTCAGTCTCCTGATGTATTTGACAGATTTTTAAAACAACTGGTTTTGAACTTTTTATATTATTGTAGTAAACTGTGCAACATATATATATGAAGACATGCCAAACTAAGAAAGTAAACCTGAAATTTAAGACTATGACTTCTTAAAAAAAAAATTGAATTGTTGGATGGAAGAAGATCTTAATGGGACCAAGGAGTTTTGTTTATATTGAGCGTTCTCAAAAATCATCTAACTAGGTTTCATACATTGAAGCATTTCTTACTTCAAGAGATAGCCTCACGGATTTCACAAATACTCTTTGGGACTAACCTGTTCTATGTAACAGCATCAGGAAATGGTGTCTGACAAAGACTTTTGGTTGACTTCTCTTAGAGGAGAAGAAATTATTTTATAGAATAATTAAGAGAAGAGGCATCTGCATGTCAGTCTGAGTCTTGTCTCTCAGTTTCTGCATTTACACAGTAGAGCACAGCCAGACTTAGGCATTACAAGCACAAGTCACATGCCTCAAACTAGAAGATGGACACTGAGTTGGAAAAAACCCCACCCTTTTTTGAAAGAAATATTGAGACAGTACTGTCAGTCGGCAATACAGCTGCACCGAGATCCATGGCTAGCTGCTATCAAAAACAGTGTTCTTGCAGGGCTCAGCTTCACTGTGGTGGCAAACCACGGGCCCCTCAGAACAGCCACAGGCGTGAGTGCTGCTGCCACTTGCACGCGTAACGCGGCAGTGTGGGTGGTTACTGCCAATGCTTCCTGTTGTTGGTTTATCCCTTACGCCCTTCCCTTTTAGGTGGCTTGCCTCATTTCTCTGTATATTTTATCTGTAAAGCCTTGAACTCTTCATGAGAAGATGGCATACGTTCATTACAAACCTCAACCATGGAGTGAAGAAGTCATGTTGCCTGGGTGTCTGGCATGCGCATTTCGAGCCTACTGCTTATGGTCTGGGGACATCTTCAGTCACGGCTCAAAGACCTCCTTCCCGAGTTTGGCTTTCTTTGTGTTTTCGCCTATGATACCATGGCAGAGAAAACTCTGTCAGACAGCTGACATTTAAAAAGGAGCCTTCTTCCATAAGCCCCTCAGTTAGAGTATCTTTATTTCTAGAGAGCATAAATATTCACACAATTACTTTTAATAAAATTTCTGTAATAACTATTTACTCAATTTATTCAATTTACCACTCCTAACCTCTCCAAACAAACAACATACGAACTTCCAACTTTAATTTTTAGAATTTAAACTTTTATTTGCCAGTACTTGTATACACTAGCTTCATTGGTCTCAAAATATGAATGTACCTAAAGCATATCAGATTTTTAGGAGATATTGTAATAAAGACACACAGATTAGTTTAAAAATGGAGGAGTTTGAACTTCATTAAAAGGAAGAGAAAAAAGGGAAAAAAAAAAAAAAAAAAAAAAAAAAGGAAAAAAAAAAAAAAAAAAAAAACCAAACAAAACCTTTTTAACAGGAAAACAGCAAATGATTAGGAGTAAAATTCCCTGATTTTTCTCTGCATCTTTCTTTCTCAGCCACAGCAAAAATGAAAAGGTTCAAATAAAATCTCTTAAAGGCACACATAGGCTGCTTGCTTTCTCCCTCCAGCCCACATGACTGAAGTGCTACATCCTCTATGGACCAGCAGTCTGCTAACCTGGGTTTACTTTCAGTAGGGAAATAAACCAACCACTCCCCTGGAGCAATCTAATCACTTAACTTATTGATCTCTGCATTCGGGTCAGGAGTAAACTAGACCCTCAGCAACTCGTGATCATTTGGGAAAGGGAGAAAAAAAAAATCTGCTTAAGGAAATCCTTCTCTTGCTGTGCTTATTAGTTTATCTTTGGCTTTCTTCAGCAGACCCTGCCTCTGTCTACAACCACCACTGAATTGGTGAGGCTGGTCTCAATTTAGAGCATTCAGCTGAAAGTATGCTTGCCTGAGAATTTATGAATTACACCAGGAAAGAGAAAGGTACAGTAAAAGAAAATAATCAGGAAAAAGAAAGATATCTGAAATAGTAAAAAAACAAGTAATGACAACAACAAATACCCCTGTACATATTTTCAGAATTTATTCTATGATAATTTTATACAACAGCTACACTGAAAATGGTTAGAGTCATTTCATGGCTTATGGATATTTCCCATTGGAAATAATGTAGTGAATATGAATAGGTTTATGTGCCATAGCAGTACAGCTTCT
This sequence comes from Fregata magnificens, assembly GCA_013389945.1. Taxonomy (NCBI): domain Eukaryota; kingdom Metazoa; phylum Chordata; class Aves; order Suliformes; family Fregatidae; genus Fregata; species Fregata magnificens. Next base: position 4,203 of record WAAD01023288.1, on the reverse strand, counting down.
ATCTTCAGTGGGAATTTATGATACAGCTGTTAAGCCTCAGATTCCTTGCAAATTTCCCTGTGAAAAAAGGATTATTTTATGTGGTGTAAGCTATTTCATCCCAATACAAGTAACGCTTTATTTGGTAATTTAGTCTGTGTAGCCCCGCACAAAAGATTAAAAAATGTTTACAGTGCAAACTTATTGGTGAATTTGCATGTTTTCTCAACCAGCTGTGAAGTTCCTGGAAGCAGAGTAATGACTAGACAGGTATCACCCCCAAAGCAAAAGAAGTTTTCTGATTGGTTTGTCTCAGTGTAACCGTTTCAGTACAGGGGACAAATCAGCTTGCTGCAAGAAAGAACAACTTTCTTTTAAACCAATGCTTGATGTGGTACTACATTCAGACCATCTGTTTTATGGGTAGGAGGTCCAATAGGGCAGATTTTAAAGGTACTAAGTATTTTTTTTTTCAGGGATAAAAATCTGTTAAGTTTTGATCTCTTAAGGGCTAATCCTCAGACGCTGTGAATTTCGTTTATTCTTTTGACTTTGGTGGAGCTATAAGGATCTACATCAGTTCAGGATCTTGTTCTCTTCCCCGTCTGTATTTCGACCAAGTCAAGTGAGAAATAAATCCTCACTGAAGAGGCAAGCAATTCCCTTTTACTCCTCTCTTGATTTAGATAAGATCTGGCACTTTGAAGAATTTATTAGCATTGCAATGTCCTTTGGTTCTTTTTTTTTTCTGTATGGCAAACAAGGCTTCATTTCACCTCTGATCTTTGTTGTTGTTTTAAAGAATCTGTGCATATATTACTAGATTAAATTTAACCTAAGATGAATATTTTCCAGCCAGTGTTGTTTGTTGTTAGACAACTGTTTGAAAACAGAAAAATCCTCATCTAACCTCAAATTTAGGAAATAGTGCATAAAGAATTGGATCAAGCAGAAAGCCTCCTTTGACAACAAATTATTCCTAATTGCAAGAGTCTTAGAAAAAGATTTTCCACACTGCAAAATATATTGGCAATTAAGAATATTGTTGTTGGTCAGGCATCAAAGTAACCTTTACAGTTCAGGAGGTAAAATTATAGACAGTATGTTTAAATACAAAATAATCTGTTTTTAAGGGGAGTAGACAGTAAATGTTTATACAGTCCCCCAGAGAAGAAAAAAAATAAGGTTACAGAACTTTATTTTGCAGCATTTATTTAAAATTCATTCAGTTGCTTAAAGGTAGGTATCTAATGCCATGTAAGATGCCTCAATGTAGCCAAGAGATCTGCACAGGGTTGACAGATGTGACACAAGACCTGTGGGAGGCCTGAGACTGTCTAGATTAACAGCTGGACAGCAGGCAAGATACCCCCAAGTCTCTGGTACAGCACAGGACACCTGTGTTTCNCCAATTTAATTCCCAGAATATTAAATAACATTTTGTGTGTTTTTCATGAGTACTGCTTTTAACACATCATTCTAACATTCACTTCTATGTAGTCCCAGAGTTAATTTAAAAAAAGGTTTTGATGTCTTTGCCTTTCTTGGAAGACAGGGCTATAGACTGAGCTGTTTTGATAAAGGAAAACACACAATGGAAAACAGTACTATCAGGACAGAAAGGCATACCAAACAGTACACCAAAATTGAATGAGCAGATAATATCGCTCCCTGTGATGGGGATGACTTATTCATTCACAAAAGTGGGATGAGTCCTAAGATGTGCTCTTCTACTATCAGACATCAGTTCAATAATATCTTCGTGAAGATACAGCTTTTCAAACAGTCATAATCCACTTTACAATCTGAGTTTTGCAGGCAATTTTCATGTTGCCTAAATGATGTTGTTCATTCATTAATTGACAGTGTGAAAACCAAACTATTGTTTTTGCAAGTGAGTGATAGGCTGAATAATATTTTCGTATTACCTAATACTTTTGATGTCCTAGAAAGCATTATAGATGTACCTGGCAGTTAAGACATATGAAAAGTATATATTTACATGAGAAATGACACATCATCTGAATTAGCTGTAGTGGAGCAAGAGCAATAAACAAAAAGTAGATAGCTGACTGTCAGAGCAGTTTTTCAACACATGAAAATAGGGCTATTGCAAAGGAAGGTACATGAATTATAGTTGCTTGATGACCTGTAATTGGGTTTGGACAAATATTTTGAAGGTAGTTATATTTTAAATATTGAGTACTATCTGTCACCTGTAAGAGAGGTTCTACTACAATCCAGTTATTCTTTTCTCAAAGCTTTGTAACATGTTGCCACCCCTTTACAGGTAATACATTACTTACTACTCTAAATCTGTTTTTCAGTTCCACAAAGCATAATTCATATGAAAGTTTGGCCTTTTTTTCCCCTAAAACTTTTTCTTCTGAGGCATTGTTCTCCTTCTTCTTACAACTGTCATTTGTTTCTCATGTAAAATTAAAGTCTTCTTCAACTTTTCCCTTTATATTATATTAAAATATTGATGGAATAGCATTCACTGGAAGGCTGATATTTCTTCTTATAATAATTTTAAGTTTTCATGTTAAATAACTGTGTCCTTCCCTAGTATTTTATTTTTTTCAGAAGAAATAAGAGAAATAAGGCTTAAGTCTGGTTTGAAGCAACACTACCCAGTACATGCATTATGAATTTTATAATTTGTTTAAACATAAGCCAAGTAATACTAAATGATTCCTTCTACTTCCTTGGGTGTAAAGGAATGTATTTTTGTGTGTGTCTAGGTGCAAATGTATGTTTCTATGTGAGAGACAGTGTGTATATGCATCATTTTGGGTACTATCTTTGTCCTGATATCCTCTGATGGTTTTGTTGATTCCTCATTCATCATGTCCAATCAAATAATAAGGGAAGTTAATTAACTGGCTAACTATAGAGAGTAATTATAACACTGAAGAGGAAAAAAAAATAATAGAAAGCTATATTTTTTAATTTTTTAATTACTGCTTTGCACCATTTACTCGTCATCTAATAAGCATTTTTATTTTCTATTTTAACTTGAAATGTAATGTTTCTGCAGAAAGTGTTTTCAGATTGCCTTATGTGTAGCCATTAATGTCCCCCTGTATTTCTCTCCTTCCTGCCTGAGTGGGGAGATTCCAGGAAAATGCTTCACTCAAGTTTTTCCTGCAAAAGCCTTCACCTGCTTAGTAACCAGGAGCAGGAGCTTCGACTTTTAAGTGTCTCTTGCAGGTGTTTTATTTTACTTTGGTTTTATTTTATTTTATTTTATATACTGGAATGTTTTCCAGATTACTTTAGAATAAATTCTCTGATAAATTATCAATTCTGCTCATTGAAACATAAATCATTTGTGTAGAAAACATAATAGATTCCTCACGCAGAGTGGAAAAATGGGAAGAATAAATTATTGTCTCTGACAGCTTCAAAAATGTATTTATAGAAAGTTCATACCCAAGTCTGGAGAAGTATAGAAGAGCGGTGGGTTGTCTGAGCATCAGTCCCAGGAAGCCACTGAGACAGACGACCAACAAAGTGTACAAACGCAAGGGAATGCCAGAGACTATCCATCCCTTGATGATTTATATTTCAAAAGTGAATATTCTATTCCTGCTTGTCGTCTTTAGTCAACTTAGCACGAGTAGCTCATGAGCAAGAGTATGCGAGACTGTATATGTATGTAAAGACTTAGGAGAATGTGCCCTCCTCTTTTTTCTTAAATATATGGATTATGCATTCCACAGAGTAGAGAAAAAAATTCTCCATGTTTCTTTAAAATGCCTTCCATTTTAATGTTGTAGCAGTAACAAAAACTAGTTGTGCTTTTTTCTAGAGAAATAATAAACTTACGCAAACCTTTCTGCCTGATTGCTCTCTTCTGATCTTACTAGTTTTCGGATTAATGAACAGGGCCATTTCTTAGCCTTGTATCTTATTTTCATAAACTGTTACTTTACTCTTGAGTCTTAAGTTATTTTAAAAGAATATATCCTTATCATCATCAACATACATCTCGATACTCCCTCTGTCTCTTTGGCCTTAGAAGCACCAATGTCAAGGATGTGTAGTCCCAAACTGAAGTCCAACCTGAGCACCTCAGGTCTCCATAGTATGGAGTTACAACTGTGGTCCGAAAAATTATTTGGAGAACCCCATCGGGATGATTTCATAGGGTTTATGCTCGCAGTAGGTGTTCCTGAGCTTTATTGTTTGGAGAAGAGGAGGCTCAGGGGAGACCTTATC
>WAAD01023287.1:362443-375057 GCA_013389945.1 Fregata magnificens | reverse complement strand
TCGACAAGGCCAAGGCCCCTCACGCCTTCTTGATGTCGGCGTCCGCGGCGCCGCGGCCCAGCTCCAGCACGGCGTAGTAGTCCTGCCCCATGGCGGCCCGCTCCCCCGTTGCTATGGACACAGCGGCACTTCCGGCCTCTCCCGCGCGGGGCACTCTGGGAGTTGTAGTTCTCCCCCCGCCCTTGTCTCTCNATTTTCTTGGAAAATTTCTTTCCCACACAGGCGTTATCAAAGCAGTTGCTTTATTTCAGTCCATACACTGTGGTACAGTCGCCTTCATCGCCTCCACCTCCAATTTATTATTATTTCACCCCCACCCCCCGAAAGAGCAGTTTTTCAGCAGTGAAAAAAAAAATTGTTGCAACACAAGATCCTCTCTAACACCTCAGGGATGCTCTCCAAATTAAAAATTATCAAAGTTGTGTTGTAGTAAGAAATATTACCTGTCCCCAAAAACCTGTGTATAGAGCCTGGTCATCACAAGAGCCTCAGAAACTCCTATATACCTCAGAAACTTCTATATACACACACATCTCAAACGTGCTGTGCAGGAAAGTAAGCTTGGAAGAGCTAATTCGACACATCTCTCCACTATTTGGCCAATCCAAGCACTTAAAGGTCAGACAGTTGGTATCTCCTCACTATCCCATCTCTGCAGCATGTGTAAATTTGCTTCTCCCAAGAAGCTACCTGAAAAAGAAGGGGAGAAAAAGCAGTATTTAAGCAGAGTATCACTCAAGCAACAGTTAAAAGTAAGATTCAGGCACTTAGAGAGCTCAGCTTTCCTTTTGGATTTTTACAGAGGGAAGAGGAGGTGGGTGTCTCCTGAAACGGCATTAGCAGGTTTTAAGGGACAGTTCAAGGTTTCACTAGGAGCTTAGGGAGCAGATAAGTGCTCACACAAGGGTTCTTCTGTTATATCCAAAAGGGAACATGACTGTTTTGCTCATGCCAATGAGTCGTGCGAGGCTGAGTGTTACTTAGGAGAGGGAAAACTGGACAGTGGAGCTGGAACGGGTTAAAAACAAGAGCTAATTTCCACCAGCGCCACCAGGTTGAGAGCCCAGGGAACCCAGATCACGCTCCCTGATCTGCGCAAGCGCAGCAGGGCATCTGGAAACACAACAGCAAGACCCACTTTCTGGTCTCAAGTCACCAGGGGATAAGAGAAGACAGGCAGCACTGTGCAGCCGGCCGTTGCTTTTACCCCAGTCATCCTCCAAACACAATTAATTCACACTTTACAGAAACACAGTTCTGCCAGAGCTACTCCAACAACCAAGCCACTCCACTGCTTCAGTTTTGCTCCTGTGCAATGGAGATAATGCCAGCGTATACCGCAGAGGATTTGTTTATGCAAAATATTAAGATTATTCAGGCAGAGAAAAAAAAGCTTAAAAGTCAACTGTGTTAAGGAACCCATTGTGTGGGCTGCCAAATGCTGAGATAAAGGCAGCTGCCTGCTACCTGGCATCACCTTTCCCTACACCATTTATCTTGAGCAATACACCATATTCCTTACCTTGTACACAGGGTCGCAGTCAGCTTCTGTGAGATCGAGGACATAATCGAGGTCTTGCTGAACGACAAAGCAGGTTCCATCACCTACATGAGCAGAACAGATACTAAGCAAGGAAGGAACATCAGCCAATTAGTGAAATAAGCTATGCTTTTAATTACAAACAGCACTAACAGGCCCATCAGAAACGCCTGATCACAGGGTATGAAGCCCCCTGGAAGAGGGAAACTTGCCATGAGGATGTCAGAGATGGGAAAAGGCTCTAACAGTCCAGATCCACCTTGGAGGCCCTATTTTGGAGGAACACAGGGGAGGTGGAGGGTGGAAATCACAAGGCAAAAAGCAACCAGGTAACATAGCTCCTACTACATCACCTTTTTGCCATGCACACTGTCCAGCCCTCTTCTGCGAGCCCACCAGCTTTGTACGCAAGAGAGCAGTACCCAAAGAGCACAAAACTCCTCGATTCGATTATACAATTGCTACTGGCACAACACAACACTTGAGTTACCTTGGCTGGCAATAAATCCATCTCGGTATGGTAGTAGCGAAAGCACCGGTGCTCCCGATCTGTGGATGACCTGGATTGGAGCGCTAGAAAAAGGAGCAAAAACAAGGGAGGAGTATTATGGTCTATAGTCAAGAGCCCATTCCAATGTGCAAACACCGAAAGAAGAATGTGAGCTTGTGGTTAAAAGATACACAAGGAGAACATACAGGACATGGGGACTTGATCAGTGGTTAGCAAAGAGTCTCTGCCCTCTAGAAGCAGACAGAAGTCAGCACTGGTTTTCCTGCAGATGTTGCCAGAGGATCAAATCGGGAGTAAAGAGTTCGCTATCAGGTGAACACCAATAAGCCTCCATGCTCGATTACAGACACAGATTATCTTTACCAAGACACAAACAAAAGCTTCGAGCTCATCCAGCGTGAAAGACTCTTCAGACTTTGGTGCCAACCTCTCCAGCCGCCACCAAAAAGCACCATGGATGCCTCCCTGCTCAGAGCTCACCTTCGACACTAATAAAAACCACCTGAGAGCAGCTCCTGCCCTCAGCAACAGCTCAGTTCCAGTCCTATGCTGGAATGAGGATCAGGGTAAATGTCAGGATCCTACACAGACACTTAAGTCTCACTGGTGAGGGAGAGGAAGGGGCTGTGCTTTTGGTGGGAGAAATACTGCTAAGAAGTTTTCTGCTAAACCTATCTACATGTATATGTACATAGAACATATATAATCACACAGATATTAATATATAACATAATATGCACAGCACATGAACATAATTTTATATATATATTAAAAAAAAGCAACAATCTGCAAGGTAAGGCTATGCCAAGAGCACCCCTGGTCCCAGATCAAGACTGAAAAGCTCTTCAGCAACTAAGGAATCTGCACAGAGCCTATAGTCTTTTAGGAGGCATTTTCCAGAGAACATCCCATTAGATCACCAACCTGAGCAAAAGTATCTTCCCCAGTGCTCCCTAAGAGAAAGAAATGGCTGCAAGAGGCTCAGAAGCTCACAGTGCCATGGCTTGCTCCACCCTTTAGAAGGGGCATCATCTGCCAGCACCCTCAATCTGGCTCTTTCCCAGCCAAAAAACCAGTGTCATTTAAACACTTGCAGTCCCAGGCACGCACTCACTTTGTGTTTCTCACATCCAGCTGATATATGTTCCCATCCTGAGTCCCTGCTAGGATATAGGTACTTGAGAGGAATGTGCAGCAGTTGAATGCATCAGATCCGATGAAGAGGAACACCTGAGAATACAGGAACAAATTCAAGTGTCAGACACTCACAGATGAGGACACAGGACACCCAGGAGACAGAAGCAATAATTTATTTAGAAGTCAGTACGGTCGCGGTCCATGAGTCATGGCACAAACCGGCAAACCCAGGGCCAGGTTAATAACCCCTCAGCTCTGCTCCAAGATGTGCAGGAGAACAGCGCTCCAGGATCAGTCTTGTCAAGTCAGCAGGGGCAGTGCAATCAGTGAAGGCTCTTGGGTCTCCTCTGGAGAAAGGATGTGTCACACAGTGACAGGCAAACCGACACTGAGCTCAAACTAATCTTCAGACACCCACGGAGCAGCAGGACCAGATCTGCACGGCAGGTTGGCAAAGATAACTCCTTCCTCCCAGAGCCTCAGTCATTGTTACAGAGGCTGCGAGCTTTTTCCAGGTGAGCCCTTGCCATCTCACTGACCAGCCTTGGTGAGCTTATCTGTTCCACCCAAATTTTTACTTGCCACAAATGCCACACAGAGTTCAATCTGCTACATCATCAGGAGCTCCTGATCTACTGCCCAGGATGGTCCTGGTAAGATCTTCAGTACCTGAGATCTACCAACTCCGTTTTCCTTTACTAAGAAAGGAGGGAGATGGACTGGTGACCACCTGAGGTCCCCTTGACACTCTAATTAAAACACCCACCAGAATAAACAGCAACTTTACACCTTGGCTGGATGAGACAGCCTGCAGTTCCTGCTTTCACAATGACATCTACTGGCTACTGTTTAAATAGTCTTCCCCAAACCTGGGTTAAAATCCTGAGCAATTGATCCTCCTCAAACCCCTGCATACAAGTCCAGCCAGTAGGAAGGAGAGAAAGCATCCCTTTATTGTACCAGGCTTTAGTCTTTCCGTCATGGAACACACACGGGGGAGAACACTGCAGTGTAGGACCTCAGCCAAAGGCAGGCAGATCAGCCGTTCCCTGCCTCCAGCCTGGTTCCATCCCTTTCTGTGCCATGTGGTGAACCTCACCAGGGGAACGGAACAGGATTAACACTAACCAGTTCACCCATCAAGGTTAGTTTTAACCTGTCTTAATTCCTCAGCCCAGTGCTCTGCACAGCCATGTGAACGGCAGCTTACAAACCAAGGAGCTGCTGCAGCAGCAATGGAAATGAAGGGACTGATGCCTCAAAGCTGATTTTATAGCAGCATCTCAGAGCACTCTCCCAGGTAAGTACTTCTGATAGTCTCAGACTCCTTACCGGCTGCCTGCTCTGCAGTCCCACTCCTTGAAGCTTCTTGTCTTCTCGAGCCAGCAGCAGGATTTTCCTTTCTGTCCCAATCTCACGTTCACCTGAAAAGGACAATAGTTAAGTCCAGCAATGGGTACGCAACAAGTCTTGACGGTACCAAAACCTGACAGTTTGGATCACCCCTGCTGAACCTATAACAGCATTCCTCCATACCCTAAGACAGCAGATGCAGCAAGGCAGGTCAGTAATCAGAGAGACCCCAGCCTTAATCACTTAAACTGTTTGATAAGGCTCAATTCCTCTGCAGGACTGGAGTGCTCTATTCTGGTGACCCTAGTTCCCTGCCCTAGGTGGTACGAGGGCACACAGCAGCATGCCACGTGCTCAGGATTATTGGTGACAAACCTAAGCAGTTTGGGACAGGGGAATGAAGATGAATTTTAAGAGAAAGATCCTTACTAGGAGCTTTTTCAGGCATGCCCAGGTTCAGTGAGTTGTCAGCAGTGCCCACGGCAATGCCATTGACAGGAGAGCCACAGTCAGCGATGACACCTAGACAGGTGGATTTTCCACAGTCCCAGAGGCGGGCAGTGCCGTCTCTAGAGCAGGAAAGAACATTTCTTCCCCGATCCACAATGGCAGTGTCCAAAATACCTGCATCAAAGCAAAGGCCACGTTCAGACAGACACCGTGGAAGGCCGATAGACAAAGCATCTTATTTCCCAAGGCGAACTCAACTACAAGCCCCAAGCCACTGTCTCCAGAGTGCCACCAGTCACACACAGCCAAATTGTGTGGGGTGCAACGTGGGGCAGGGAGCCACATTGTCTAGAAAGAGGTGTATGCGGAAGCTAGCAGCTCCCAGCAAACCATACAGAGTGGGAGCTACTGCCTGGCACAAAGGCAAGATATTACCAATAAAGTGATCAGCAAAACCTTGCCTCAAACTGAGCTGATACTGCAGCTGCTACCTCCATAATTAACCTCTAAGTTGGGCAGAAAATAGCCTGGCCCAGCCCTCTTAGAACATTGCCAACTCCAGCTCCGGATAATCCCCAAAGTTGTGTGGAGCAAGCAGCATACACATTATCCAGCTACAGCAACAGGAAAAGAGCAGTTTTTGCAGGTGCCAACGTCCCCCAACGACTTTATTTCACTGTGGGCTGTTGAGTCTAGATCTGAAAAATGCACAGTGGTTTTTGGAAGGGAACAGTCAGATAGTTTGAAGACTTAATTGACACTTTCCCTACAGAAGCAGTCATTAAACATGACAAGCTCAAATGGCAGGACAAGCCAAGCAAACTGACTGCAGCGGTTTGGGCTGGAGTTATAAGCAGTGAATAAAGTCAACTTCAGAGGCACCGGGAGCCAGCCAGTGTCATTCTGACCAAAGCTCTGTTACACCACCTGCCCTGTTTTGTTTACAGGACATTTGCGGCAAATCCACGCAAATCGATCACATGAGAACAATGGCAGGTTCAGTGCAAGAGAAGTTTTTGAGTTAATCAAGTTTTGGGCAGCCAGCCACATGGCTTATTAACCTTTTCAATAAAGCCTTGCACCTTGTGAGACAGGGAAAACAAGAGCCTGTACAGAGCAGTTCATTGCTCAGGGAGGAGATAATTTGGGGCAGGGTTTTGGGCACCTGATGCCACATCAACAACTCACTTGGACTTGTTTGCAATCACCCAAGCTGTTCAAGTTGACATCCCTGGCAATCACCATGACAAGACAGCACCACCGGCCACTGTGCTCTGGGCCAGGTGTAAACAGGAGTAAAACGGGAGCCTGCTTAAGTATTACATATAAATCCACACTGCTTCTCAACAAGGGGTCCTGGAAACCAAATCTTCTTTCCAGAGATTAACAGAGGCTCTGTCCAGAAACTTGCTTTGATCACAGCTCTCAGGAGCCTTTCTGGGTAGCTCATTTTCCATCCCTTGCAGTTCTTCCCTGGGACTAAGACAGTGTCAGCTGGAGGAGTTTGTAGTGGGGACCCTGAACACAAGGAACGGCATTCAACTCACCACATAAGGTGGCCAGTGCATCCTCTACATGAGGACACAAGGAGGGTGAGGAATTTACTCTTTTTCAGCAGCAGCACCATCAGCAGGGGCAGAGCTGAACACCTGCCCTCAGTACAAGGGTGAACAAGCTTATTCCAGCCCTTCTTAAGAAAATCACTTAAGTATCCTTGCAGCTGCTCTCTCCATGCCTTACTCACTTTCAACAGCACACATCCTCAAGGTAGGTAACTGCCTGCCTGAGTTCTGCCAGTCCACAATAAACTGCTATATGTTTTTCTGGGCAAGAAAAAAAAAAAGGAAGAGGCTCTGGAGCAACTGAAGGTGAGCAGGATGATCTGGGTGCAAGCAGGAGGCATTCCCATTGCAGGGCAGGCAGCAAGGCTACTGAACACAGCTCAGAGCTCTGGAGAGCCAAGACTGCCCTGGAGGAGCAGAATGCCCTCTGCCTCCACCTCTGGCACTCACAACAGGCTAACGGCCTGCACCCTCCCTCTTTTCACCTTAACTAATGAAGAAAACACAGGTTAGTGAAAGAAACCATTTCAGCTGCCTAATACAGCAACCACTGATCTTTTTATTCAAGTTCTGGGAGCTTGAAAAAGATACTCCGGAGAAATGCACAGCACAAAGTGCAGCAGGCTGGTGACTGAACATTAGCCCTCGGGTGCAACACAGTTATACACATGGCAGATCAAGCATTTTAAAGGCTAAGTACTCTGTACCTCCTTTGTGACCTTTAAATGTTACTACGCAGCTGGCATCTTCTGCTGACCAGATCTTTAGCTGGGCATCCATTCCCCCACTCAGAACCACGAGGCCCGATGGGAAAAACCTGCAACAATTCACATCATACACATGGCCTTCCAATAGTCTCTGGAAAAACAAAGAACTATGTGCTAGTTCCGTTGTTATCACCCTTGCGCCGAGCAATTTTTGAGCTATGACACTGGAAAACTTGGTGTTCCCATGTGGGCAGAGGATCAAGCTCAAATCCTCTGAGTTTGTGTTCCTGCAATGGACTCATCTGAATTCAAGGCAGTCAAAGAGCTAGCAGGTACACTTTGGGCCTCCCTCTGCCATTTAAGCAGCTAATTACACACCAAAGGATACTACATTTGTTTCTAATAATAGGTTAAATGTCTTTATCCTCTGCCAAACAAGCAGCTGACAGGTCAAGCTCCACAAGAAACACCTTAACTGGGAAGGCAGCTAGCCATGATGGGGTTAATCCATCACAGGCAGGAGTCTTTTTTTCTCACCTCTTCTGTACTGCAGAAGAAATTCAGAGCTTGCACCACACAGATTAGGAGCTGTCAGTTACCTTCTGAGCTCTAGCTGCCATTCCTAACTAGCCATTCTCATTTTCACCCTGGGACTCCTCTCCGGCTTGCTGAGCATCATTTCCCTTGGGAGAAGTCATGCTTTCCAACAGGTTTGACTTAAAACCTCCGAGACATCAAATTTCAATTAGCTTTTCAATCAAAAGCCAGATTCTTGCCTGCCCTAGACCACAGCATGCGGATAGCCTGACAAAAGTCACAGCCAAATGACTTCAGTAATGTCACAGACAACACACAACAAAGCTAGACACTCTTACTCTTATTTCTCCATTCGCAGCCTGCCAGATTTTCATGGTCCCATCTGTGCTGGTAGACACGCCAAGCCCTCCACCACTGGAAATATCAAGACAGGTAATCTGCAGGAGGGTAAAAACATCAAGCATTAGCTTTATATGACCCTGTATATAGGTATTTCTGCTCAAGAGCCTAACTGTACTGGGGGAGACCTCCTAAGTACATCATTCAGTGTTATTATCTCCCCAAGACATATTGCTGGACTCATTTAAAACACCCGAAAGAGCTTCCATACTCCTCACTAAACAGTTTCAGCCTGATAATATCCTCACATTTAAGCAAGGACTTCACAGGCTTTCTTGCCTCACCCTCTCAATACATTTCATGAGATATTAATTAAGCCCTTAAGAAATAAAAAACAAGTGGATCCTGAACAGCAGGGTTTTTCTAGAGGACAAGGGCAGCATAAAAAGAAATTCTTCTCAATTTTTCTGTTTACAGATTGCTGCATTCCTTCTTCAAGAGCGAGCTGCTGATCCGGGCCAACCGCAACCAGGACTCAGACAAGTAGGGTGACCGGAACCTGGCAGGAAGCACCCCGTATTTCTTGTAATTACCATCAAATTTGAAAGAGAAATTGTTATTCTCTGCCTGTGACTCTGCAGAGATCTGCAAAGCAGGGAGAAAAAGAAATGCTAAGTCAGAAGCCTACACAGACAGCAGTTTATTTCAGGTTTATCCCAGGTGAAGCAGAAACCTGGATTTTTCTAGCAACTCCTGTACACAGATAAGAAATTGAGTCAAGCTGCCCCACGTCAGCCCGAGATAACTCGGACCAGCTTGAAAGCGCCCCGACCCACAAGACACTGTTTGAGATATTTATGAAGCCAACGGCACAACCTAAATTTTCTGAAACACTGACTCAAAACTGGTTCCTTGTGCGAGCAGGCTGACTCCTCACACAGTCTGTCACACTAAGGTATTAACAACTGCCTACTGTGCATAAATGCTGGGAGAGCTGAATACTTTTGAAGAGAGCAGATGTTGAGTTTATATTCTTGTAAAAGGGTAGCCTTTCCCATGATGCCAGACATTATTACTGCCATTTGGGAAAGGCAGATGTATTTTAGTTGTGCATGAAATAAGATAACAGGTATTCTAGCCTTGAAAGAAATGATTACATCTTCCAAGTGACAGAAATATTTCCAATATAGATTGCAGCAACACTAAACAGGCTGAAAAAGCAACTACATAGATTTTGTTAGAACAAAGGTTAACACTAGTGCTGCATCCTGAAAAAAACAATAAAATTATCACAACTACGTAGTGGAATAGCTGCCTTGTCTTGCAAGATTTGGATACAGTCATGCTGTATCACCTCCAAAAGCTTCCTAATTATTGTATTTGCCCTCCATGGATTAGAAGAAAGTACTTCAGTGGCAAAAACTGCTGACAGAAATTAGAAATGCAGATCACAGTTCCGTCACCATTCCAACCCCTCACCACGATGACGAAGCACAGGTTCCAGTCTTAACTAGCACAGACCATTAGTGGGCTTGCAGGTCCCAACCACCTGGTCAGGTATATAAGGGATGAGGCTGCTCATCTTCATCCCAGGCTTCAGATTAAATGTTTTTCTAAATAATTAACTATTCTCAAACAGGACTGGCCTTTGTCGATCCTCTTGCACGTGCTCAGCCTTAGCTAGGAGCCAGCCTGAAGAGACAGTCAGATTTACTACCACGTTCACAGGGAAACCCAAAGATACGAGTAGATTGAGAGTCTTTGCCAAGAAACATGACAGCTAGAAGGCCGAGATTTAAGGACAATGCCCTTGGGCAGACCAAGTATATAACAGACCTGCATCAATCTCCAGCTGTTTCCAGATGTTAAGGAGGACATCCTATGGCATACTATTGCTGCATGTGCATCAGCCAGGGCTTGTGGGGACGTGATATGCCACACTTCAGTCATAAGTTCTCCTATCCAAGCAAGAGTCAGACCAAACTGCTCTCCTGAAAGGCTCTGACAGCGCAAACCACAGCTAATTTTAACAGGGTGGAGGATCAATACTCAACCTCCACTTGAAAAAAATAATAATTGGGAACTAAAACAGGAATTAAAAGATTTGCATAAGAGCACAAGGTAACAGTTTAGCCATTACAACAGCCATTAAGTACATTTACTTACATATTGGTAATGTGAGAAATACATTGGTAACATGAGTGGCATTTTATGTAACAAACCAATCTGTGGTAATTTGTTCCCTAGTTTAAAAAAAAAAAAAAAAAAGCCTGTGAAGGTCATTCAAGCAGGAACAAAAAGCCTCACTGACATTTGACATATCCCCAAACTTTCAGGAGGGATATGTAAACAGGCAAGGCCAAGCACAAGTGCTTAGAACAAGAAGCAGCAGGTAAAAAGGATAACTGAAGCTTAGCCCACAGCAGCTTCAAAGTCATCTACATATTAATAGATATTGCTTCAGCTGCTTTCCAGAGCAGATATCTGCAGTGCAGCTGTAAGCCATCACACCCATTTGACAGCAGACTAAACACTTAAGCCTGCATTTCCATTTTGCTGTGCTTTGAATGTTGATTCCATTTATCACACAAAAGGGCAGCTGGGGACTCTTAAGTAGCACAAAGCTCAGAGAAGTGATTCACCTCTGTCTCCGGAGCTGCCTTACTGCCAAGCCCCATCTCTCAGCAGAGCCGTGCTTCCTCTTAAAACAGCTGTAGAGCTGTGGAATTGCCTTTATGTCAAAACACACCTTGACTTATACCGCTTTTGAGCTTCATTAATGGAGACTGACTTTTCAGCATTTTCACTTGGGTTTATCACAACAATTTACTCAATAAATCATGAGACAAGTGTACTAAAATATCTCCAGGAGCCTTCAGAGGACTCCCTTTAGGGCAGCTGGCTGTACCTGCAGGCTACACACTCCCTAGTTTCTTGGATCATTTCCACATAGGGTTAAGCATTCAGCAAAAGCACAGACTACTTTCCAGCAAAGCCAAGTTATGAGGTTCTCTTCAGTGAAGAGATGAAATTTCGGGTCAAAGTCAGCCTTTCTGTATCACTGCCCAGTGAGAAGCTGCACTTGTTGCATGCCCAGATTGATACCGGTGCAATAAGAAAGATTATTCTTCAGCAAAATGAGCAGAACTGCTTTTAAATAAGTGAGAAGTTCATGAAATGTATTTATTTTTTAAATACAAGCTGGGCCTTTCTGGTCTCTGAATTCCTACCAGGTCAACACGAGTTTATGCAACACTCAATTCCCAGTCCCGCAAACAGAAATTCATATGGCAAATATCAAAGATGGACAGCTTCATTACGTGGGAGCAAACAGCCGCTACAAACCGGGGATAGATTTGAACGCGTCAGAAATGAAGAGTTCAGTGCCTGGAACCTATTATTTTTATCTTCGTTTTTGACATGCTAATTCACACATCTTATTCCTTTACACAGGGATCTGTCATGGGCCTGAAGTGAGCAGAAAGTAGATCACTTGCAAGAAAACAGTCTAAAGAATTTTAGAGATTTTTTGGGGGGGTAAACTTAACCATGATCAAGTTTCCCAAGTTTCTATGACCTGATATGTTTTACTACCTAGTTCACACACAAATTCACGCTGCAGGCTACCCCTCAGAACGGGCACGCAACAGTCGGACACGTTGCGAAAGTTCACGGTCGCTTCCAGTTATTTCCCACTCACTTTGCGAGGTTACTTACACTTTTCTGATGAATTCTACAAAAAGTTGTGTACGGGGCCAGGAACTTTGTGGACACATTTTCGTGAGGACAAGAAATGAGGATGCTTTTCTACAGGAGGAAAAAGAGGAGAACAAGAATTAGAAGTGCTGTTAGTCCTACTGAAACACAGAGGCTGCCAAGGTAGGACTACAATCTGGACCCAGCTGCGGTCTCTCACAGCCTGAGGACTGATGGAAGGTGCAGCATTGGGTTCATCTCCTTATGCCTCCTCAAGATGCAGGCCCTGGCTGGCAAGTGATGGTTGCTATGGCCTGGCCAGCCACGACAGACAACTTCAGCCTGACTGTGGGATGTTACAGACCAGCTCCAGGGCACTACACAAGTGGGAGGCCCTGGATAGCTGGATAGGACCATGCAGGGGACTATTCAACAGCTTTAGGCTCCTATTTTAACTGGCATAAGAGTATCGCCCTTGGAAGGCGGTTACGGACCCGTGCTCCCCCCCAGCCCTGGCACCTTGGTGACTTCCCCAACCACGAAGCCCTCGGAGGCAGCGATGTCAGGGATGCCCTCGGTGCTGAGCCCACGGCGGGTGAGGCTGCCGTAGAGGGTTGGCTTCCCTGTGGGGAGAGCAACCATCAGCTCAGCCACCCCTCAGCTCACCTTCCCCTCACCCCTCCCTAAGCCACAGGGCATCCCCCAACAGCCCTCACCCCCTCCCTAAGCCACAAGGCACCCCCCCAACAGCCCTCACCCCCGCCGAAGCCACAAGGCACCCC
>WAAD01023287.1:350946-361474 GCA_013389945.1 Fregata magnificens | reverse complement strand
AGCACTCACCAGGGCTCCGGCAGCTCAGCCAGGCCTCCCCCTCATCCCTCCTGCGGAGAGAAAGAGCGGCGGTAAGTGCCGGGCAGGGGAAGGGAACCGGGACTAAGGGAAGGGGACCAGGAGGGCCGTGCCCACCTCAGCGCCTGGCTCCAGTCGCTCTGGATCCGCAGCGTCGCCGCCATCTTGCCGAGGCATCCACACCCCCTTCCGCCTCCTTCCTTCCCGTCAGCCCCCGCGGGACGGAAGCGGAAGGGGAAGGCGCCCTCCAATGAGCGACCGCTCCCACCGCTACGCCCCGCCCCACCCCGGCACTGCCTTCCCCGACGCCAGCCTTAAAGNGGGGGGGGGCACCCATGGGTGAGGGTGAGATGCGTGGGGGAGGTGCTGAGCACCCATGGGAGGGGCATGGAGGGTGCTGGGGCACCCAGCCCATCACGCATCACCCATGTGGGGGATGGGCAGGTATGGGTTGAGGAGGGTGCTGGGCACCCATGGGTGGGGGTAAGGTGCATGGGGGAGGTGCTGAGCACCCATGGGGGTGGGCAGGTGTGTGTGGGGGTAGGGTGCGTGGGGGAGGTGCTCACACCACCCATGGCGGGGTGCGTGAGGGGTGCCGTGGGTGCTCTGAGCACCCATGGGTGGGGGGAAGGTGCATGGGGGGTGCTGGGCACCCATGGAGCTGCATGGTGGGGGGTGTGCTGAGCTTCTCCTGGGGGTGCATGGAGTGTATGGGGGCACCCATAGGGGTGTGGGAGGGGGGTGCAGAGGGTGCTGAGCACCCATGGAGGTATGGGGGTACTGGGCACCCTGGGGGGTGGCCCCAAAAAAGGGGGCAGTGACCCAAGCAGGGCTCTCGAGGGGAAGGCAGCGCCCCAATGCCTGCCGCTCCGCTCCAGCCCGGCTCAGCGATGTCAAGGCCCGGACACGCCAGGAGCCGTCCGTCGTTGGAGGAAGATGATGAGGAGGCCGAGGACCCGGTGGACGCCATGATCTCACGGACGGGCTGCGCGGCGCAGCACCGGGAGCTGCAGGAGTGCATGGCGGCGCGGCAGGACTGGCGTCACTGCCAGCCCCAGGTCCGGGCTTTCGGTGAGTGCATGGCCCGGAGACAGCGCACCGAGGAGCCGCACCGGGTGTCTGGCTCGCGCCAAGCCCACCCGTCACCCACCAGGGACTGAAATCACCGGGGACCCCTGGCACCGCCGGCCAGCCCACCGTTGGGACCCCAGCAACGGGGCAGCTGTACCATTTGACCCTTTTTTTGTGCTATTTTTTATTCAAGTGGGTGGATGTGCCGGTAAATCCATGCCACGTTGTTGGGAAATTAAATCCAGTTGCATTCATCATCCTGGCTGAAGTGCTCATCTCCGTCTGCGCTGCCGGGGATAACTGGGAGCTCGGAGGGGATGGTTGTGGGGTCAGATGGGGATTTCCAGCCCAAAATGTCCCAAACCAGGAGCGTTCACGGCACCCAGGCTGCATCTCGGCTCTGCAACAGCCCTGCCATGGATTTCTACTCCGTCTCCTTCCCTGCGCCATCCCACAGCTTTTCCCAGTAGTGATAACCTTACGTCCCATGGGACAGGGCTTTGGCGGGGGCATTTATCTCCTGGGAAGCCCTGGGAGCATTAGGTATGGGGGAAAAAGGGGCTCTCACGAGGTGGGATGCTCATCTGAACACCACCTCCTAGCAAATAAGCTATGAAAAAGAAAATAAAATTGCTTTTTGTGAGCTGGAAAGGGAAGGGTGCCCATGGCTTTTGCCAGGGGGAACTTTCCAAGCTGTCTCCCAGGGAGGTGGGTGCAGGGGCTGCGTTTCAGTGCTGCTGGCCAAAAATCACAACGGGCACAGGACTACGAGTGAATATCCAGCAACCCCTGAGCAGCCCCAGTTTGGGGGATAGTGCTAATGAGTTATTTCCCCTCTTTTAAAGAGCTGGTGCTTAGAAAGGGAAAAAAAACCCCCGAACAGGCCAGTTTTGGGGCAGGAACAGAACCTCCTCTCAGCATCCATCAAATCAGGGCTCAAATTTGGTTATAACATAGGATGGCACGATCAGATGTCATCTCAGTTCCAGCCTGAATAAAAACAGCTGCATGCACCCAATCTCAGAATTTGAAAGAGTGAGGATCAGAGCAAAAACCCAGGCGCCACGACCTGTTCGACCCAGCACTTGTATGTGCACCCAAAACCGCAGCTCCTGCGGGCTCTGGGTTTTGCAGGATGGTGATAAGCAGCTGAGCAGCCCGGCCAAATTCGGTCCCGCATCACTCGAGAAAAGCAGCAGTCCTGGGAAAAGCATCTGGCACCATCCCGGGAAACTCCCCAAACTGCTTTGCGCTTCTGAGATTTGTCCTTTCAAGGCACAAGTAATTTCTCGCTTTCCAAACAGCTGTTGTAAAAAGTAGACTGACTTCAGGGATTCAGGGGAAAGTTTATCCTTTATGGCTTGAAAGGCAAATCAGAAATTAAGGAGAAATTTTGCATACACCGCCTGACACACAGCTCCAACCTTCCTGCCGCTGCCCTCCAAGGCTTTTTTCTGTCAAGCAGCAGTTGTTCAGCTGCTCGGGGACAACCATCCCCAACCCTCCCAGGGCTCTAAGGCTCCACTTGTGTTGGCAAAGCTCTGATTTAAGCAGCTCTACGAGAATAACGCATTGCTCCAGCCTTTAGCTGAAGAAAGGAGCAGGATGGTCACTTCCACATCAGTACCATCTGGGAGAGTTGCAGTACAGCATTATTAACTTGCAGAGATCCTCATATACCAAGAGTAAAACACACAGGAAAAAAAAAAGAAGGGGAAGAACTGAGAAAAGCCACATTTCATCGTGGACACCCTTCACTCAGGGTACAAATCAGTCAGATATAAACACATGTATTTGTCTTTATTAAGACAAGCTGCTTGACAACAGCGGAAATTTCTTCCAATTCACCAAATTATCAGGACAGTGCTCGTTAAGTTGCCTTCTGGAGGCTTGAGCAGCCACGGAGCAGAAAGCTCACTCTCCCAGGCATGGCACTAAAATGGATGGAGTGTTCTTCCTCCATCTCAGTTCATCTGTGCTAGCAGCTCTTCAAGTTCTGGTCGAGACTTTAATCGGCTCTTGAAGTCAGCTTCTGTGTGCTGTGGAGGGAGGGAAAAAAAACCCCAAGCAAATCAGAATCACCTCTTGAGTACTTTTTGGAATCGAGAGGAAGACAAACCCTCTCTCAAAGAGAATCACTTCAGAGTGGAAAAACAGAAGACTTAAATGTTCACTGAACCCAGCGAGTGGGAAGCCCCGGTGGAAAGTCACTGCAGGCTAGGATCTCACGGGCAGCTCAACCTGGAAGCTGGTGCCAGAGCTCTAAGCCCCCTCTCTCACATCCAGCCTCCTACAGGAGCAGCTGTTGGGAGTAAAGCACAGAGGGCTGAAAGCTTCTGGCAGCCAGTGAGCGTGGCAGCCATGGACATTTAGATGTCAAGACAGGCCATTTAGAGCCTGTGGTCACCGCACAGGCTCTAAAATTCAGCCTTGTAGGCTCCTCCTCACCTGGCTAACTGCTTTTGGAAGAACGAGCAGTGGCATTGTGCTCAAGAAGTCAACTGGACGCCCCCAACTCTGCCACTGCCTATCACCGAAGCATCTACTTTC
The DNA here is from genome assembly GCA_013389945.1 of Fregata magnificens. Lineage (NCBI taxonomy): Eukaryota > Metazoa > Chordata > Aves > Suliformes > Fregatidae > Fregata > Fregata magnificens. Next base: position 357,835 of record WAAD01023287.1, on the reverse strand, counting down.
CTGAGGAGACGTGCCACTTTCTCCAGAACTTTGCAAGAGCATCCCAAAGCTTTAATCTCTCTTCTGCACTGCCAGTCATATAAAGCCAGCTTGGGTCTCTCCCCTGGGCTTCCTGCATCAGACTGCAATGACTTTGCAAATGGCACAATGTCACAGTTCTCCCTCCAGAGACAAAGCCATCAGCCAAAATTAAAAAAAAGAAATGGCAGCCCTAAGGCAGACACGGGACTGTGACCAAAGCAGAGAAGATTACTGGACTCAAGAGACCTTCTCCTGTATTCCTTCTGGTTTTGCAGAACTGGAGATAACTAAACATTCTTCAAAGGCCACTTAAACAGCCAACTGTGTTTTCGTATTTGAGTTTATTGTATTGCCTTTCCTTTCAAGGCACAAAAAATCTTTCATCCCTGAATAAATAGGGCTTCCTGGGACTGTTTTGTCTGAATGTAAAATGACAGAAGTTTAGGTATCTCCTTATGCTGGTCCACCAGTGAGTGGAGTTCTGTCCTGAAGTCCTCAGTGCTGAGAAAACTGTTGGGCCTTTCTGCAGAAAACAAGCTGAATCCCTCCCAGAGCAAACTCCATGAAAACAGGGCACAGCCTTTGGGTTTCCAGTCTCAGCTTTGCTACCAACTGCTCCATGAAGTTCGTGGCGATTCCCAGATAAGAGGCAGTGAAGTACTGCTGAAGGAAAGCGTTCCCTTCTGAGTCGCAGGGAATCTGCAGCAGCAAAGGAAAGGAACTTGCAGCCTGCCATCTCCTACAGATTTATAGGATTGGCTGGGAAGGTACCTTCTGTGGTGCTAATTATAGGAGGCTAAATGGAAAACGAAACGCTCATCAAGAATTAGAGGTAATGTTTTTTGATAGACCAAGTGAGGGCCTGATTCTGGGAGATACTGGGTATCTGTAAGTCCAGAGTAGACAGTAGCCTCAGGACCAGCTTTGTATTTTCAAAGCAAATTCATGTCACGCATTGTCTCTGCTTCCGAAATGCAAAGGCATTGGTAAAATTAAACATACCTCTTTCACTAACAGATGGACCCCTTCAGGCTGACTACTCTGAATAACTTCCAAGAGTATCGGAGCAAATGTTGAACTCAAACCGCTGATCTGAAAGAAGAAATAAAAGTGCTGCAGGAGCAGAACACCACATACAAAATGGACTCGTTATACTAATGGCACAGAAAGAGAGTCCATTTCAGTATGAGCCTGTGGCAGTCAACCACTTCATTAGAGAAGCACTCTCTGCTTCGTGCGCACACCTCTCACATACAGCACGGCCCAAAGCTCTCGTTTTGGCTTTTCTCTATGAACACTGTGCTTCCCGCCCCTGCCTGTGTGCTCTCCTGCATGTAAAGAGACTTAACCATGCATGAAGATCTTAATTTAGGTGAGACTCTAATACAAAGGCTGCCACGGCAAACCTGCAAGCCCCAGCATTAACCACGCATCAGCTCTCTCCAGTGGAAAAAGTCTACCTCTGGGTTTAAAATGTAATTCAGCAGAGGTTTAGCATATACCAAGGGAACACGCTATAAAATAGGTAAAAGCCACTTAGGAGAAATACCTATTTACCTCAATCATTTATACACTTCTGAAGCTGGCCCTGATACTAATAGTATTCTTAAATTTCATCGAGTTTGTCCAATCATTCATCCTTAAGCATGACTTTTCTACCCCTTGTATCAAGTATTCTGCATAAAATAGATAATAAATCTTCTGGCTGAAATACATAATCCAGGAACCCCTCCTCTGCTTCTACTCTGTGAGTAACCTTTAGCAAGAAATCTAATTGGACTTCTTTGTGCTTCAATTTACGCCCAAATCATGCCTTTCATTTGTTCAAGGGACTTGACTCCAATTTTTAAGGGGTTTTGAGAGCCTGAGATAGGACGTGCTGCACAAGAGCCACAGCACTATCAGCAAATGCCAGCTCATACCTGGACAACCCTCTGATGGGTAGTAAGGACCGCATCCAGCTGCATTTTGGAACCTCGCTCTTCCAAGAACAGCACTTCGTTGGTTTTGGTGGGCATTGCGTAGCTGCAGGAACCACAGGTCAGTGCTCAGGACAGGGAGGATAGATTTGCGCTATTTTACAGGAATGAATCAACCTCCAGCAGCAAAAAATGTGGAAGGAGATTAACTTTTCATGAGAAATTAATTATGCAAACAATGTATCTTGCAAATCAAGCACTGGCGGAAGCCGGGTGTTTTACTGGAAAGAGATAAGGGAGAAGCTTGCAGCCCTACTGCCAGCAAAAACCTATTTCAGCTACAAACACCAGCCTGAGAAGAGAACATTTAACTTCTTTATAGTTGAAGGAGAGCTTTAAAGCAACAGTTTTGACTTATTTTGTAATAGCCTATGTATTCTCATCAGGAATAGAGCTAAAACCCACTGCTGCAACACACCACTCAAGACATTATCTTCACCTCTGTGAATTTAACAGGAGTACGATCAGGCACTGGATCAGATTCTGCTCTCCAGTTAGCGTTACTCCAGAGACCTCAGCCTCTCCATCTCCATTTGCACAGCATCAATAACAACAAGCTACATCCTCCTGCCCATGTTTTACCCTAGAAACGTTGCTCTGAAAGGGCAAATGATTTCTTTCTGCACATACTGAATTCTGCACACCAAGTCCAACCTCAGAGGGCACAAGTATGATACAAGGTAATAACGCTTTATGCTGGGAGTGCTGTCAGCAGTCTCAGGCTGTGGGATTTCTCTGCAAATGCTTGCCAGTGCGTTGCTGCTGACGCCATTATAATTTCTTAGCATCGCCGGGTATCCTTCTCAAAACAAACAACTATCTGTCACTGATGTGTCACAATTTTTAGTGCTGGTTGGTGCAAAAGACGTCACAGAAAGACTGCAAGTAACTGATCTGTGGGCACAGGATTTCAGATCCACAGCTGACAGTTCAGCAAGGTGGATGAACATAAAGAAAATTATTTTTGATAGGTTTAATCGGCATGAGCAGGAACCAGCGTTTATAGTCACAGGTACAGTTAAAGATACACCTTTCAAATAATCACCACTAAGTGGTTTTACTTCCTTACAGCAACGCAGTGCTTCTTGAGTGATTACAGCTCCTCGGGTACACTGCAGGTACCGAGAAGCTGTATCACATTCCTCAGACTCATTAAAACCAGCAAAGCTGCTATCAGGGGTACACCTGTTTAGGAGATCTAGTGTGCAACTGAAGCAGCCTCTTCTACTAAACTAAAGTAGCGGGTGGCTCTCCCACAATCTTCAGGGGTTTCCCAAGCTCATTCTAGTTTGTATATTCAGTACCACTTGCTTACTCTGCAATATATGCACAGAGGAAAGAGCTTGGATAAAACACCATAAAGAAAAAAGAGCAGCAAAAGTCAGCAATACTTAAGCCTACATTCCCGGGCTCAGCACCCACAGGCTTAAGCCTTTTTCTCAAAGGAGTGAAAAGTAACAGCTATCTTTGGACTTGAGATCTGTTCAGTCAGTGCCTGAACAACTCCATTTCAGCCTGCCTTATACGAATAAAGCATTCAAAACCATACAGACACACAAAAAGAGAACATCAGGCAGATGACAGAAGATTTGGATTTACATGTAAGAATCTATCAGAGAGATTAGATTGCGCCCTTGTCTGCAAGGTATAATCATCTATGAGCCTCACATGGCCTAACGCAATGTGTGATTGTAAGGGATGACAAACACAGAGCCGTGTTCCTCATACCTTTCATTCACTTTAATGGAGAGACGGTTGCAGAGTTTGTGCACGTACTGAGCAAAATGCTCCACGAGACACATATCATAGGAAGTCATCTGGATGTTGACATCTCCATACCCATATTCGGTTCCAACATTTATCTCTTTCATCTGTACTTTATCCTTCTTCCTCTTTGGAGCCTGTATTAAAAAAAAAAAAAAGAAGAAAGAAAAAATAGAAAGCATATCTGTTTTGAACAAAGCTGGAAATAAAAAACAGTAACTATTGCCCACACAGGAGACCATGCTAGTGTACTCTCCTCTGACAAAGGTTTGCTGAACTATGTCGAACATATCACAGCCCATCTGTGCTCACTTTCCCCGACTACAAAACTGGGATGACATTATCTTAACAGATGTTCTCAAGTTGAGCAGTTCAGTTCTTGGATGGCAGCACCACAGAAGTCACACAGAAAATACGTGCATACCATGATTAATTTCTTCCAGAAGAAACCAAGGATTAGAAAGCAAACTGCTTTTTATTTCAGTTCCCGCCTTCAAGGCAGCTGTCTAGATGAGTTATTGTTTCCTCCTTCCAAAAAAATTGTCATCTTTCCAAATTTCAGGGAATGTAAAATGTTTAAATGCAAATAGGACCTGCTCACAATATTCTGCAATAATTTGAAGTTGGGGTGTTAAATTCAGCATCAGGAAGAGATTCCTCCCTCCCAAAACTACTCACTAATTTAAACAAGAATGTACCGGACAAAAGAAAGTATTTATGCAGTGTTGTGAGTGGGTACTTCACGTGACATGATGCTCTTTACCAAGAGAAGTAGCAGTAAACAATTACATTATTCCTTTCTAGTATGATTCATCAGCCATGGAATTAATAATACCAACATTTAAATCAATCCTTAAAAAGACAGGTGAGCTGAAAGCAACCAGAGTAGGGGAGTTCTTATGCCTACCTCCTTTGGGAGCAGGTATTTAAACCTCCCAATACCATGCGTAGGACGGGATTTGTAGTGTCTGCGGCAACTCACGAGTGCATCACCTTAAAATCAAAGCAGAGCAGACGTGTTTCCAGCTGAATGGCAGACAGCCCTTCTTTTAACAAACATACACGGGTGCTTCGAGAGCCCAAAATCCACACTCGGGGCAAGAATTTGTCCTCGGTTCTTTGACAGAAGGCAAAGGCAGGCTACAGTTTTAACCAATCTCTGCCCCACGCAGGCAGCCTGTGCATCACAGGAAGCCTGTTAGAATGCACAGCTGGTTACAGTGAGCAACAAATAAGGAAGAAAGAGATTAAAGGCAACTCATTTCCCAGGTGAATTCTCAGGCAAACAAAAAAAAAAGTCAGACTTGTCAGCACCAGTGAATGGTGAGGATACTCATGAAACGTTACATCTGTCTCCTCTTATGCGACGGGAGTGATGCTACTATGATGGATCTGAGCCCCACTTAATTTTAAATCCAGCCTTGTTCAAATATTCATGTGCTAGGAAGCCAAATCAAAATGGCATCGGCTTTTATTTATACTTCCTTCTCCAGGGTAAAACGAAACCCTCGATAACCCTCATTTTAATAAACGAAGCTCAGAACAGCAAAGAGAAACTGAACACCAAGGGTCTATGCCACTCGGTTATACTTTGCCTCCACATCAAAATAAAATTCTATTTTAAATTGCGACAGTGGACTCCACCAGCTCACTAAACGTTAAAGTGGGACCTCACAGGGGTGTAAGTCAGTTCCTGGACAGTAATACAGCGAATAGCATCTGGCTGGTATCACTCCATAGTGTAACACCGTGACTAGGAGTACCTGCTCGGAAAGAACAGGGAAACAGAAGAAAAGGTTAGAAAAAAGGTATGGAAGTAGAAAAGCACCTGCTCAGGTTATTTAACCAGCCCAAAATTGGCTAAAAAAAAAAAATTAAAAAGGAGACACAAACATTGAAATGTGTAATATTTATTTTGAGTAGATGAAGTTTGGCCTTGCATTCGATTAATAAGAGGCCTTACCTGCAGCACACAGACGGCTTTCTCTGGATGTTGCTGCTCTGTAGGAAGCAAGATAATCGTTAAAAGCTCTGATTTCAACCTCCCATGGAAATACAACATATCTGGCCAATCTCCTTGAACAAAGGCTCACACCCCAAGTCCCTCAGCCACAAACAGATCCCGTTAGCAAAGAGACTTTCTCCACATCCTACAGCCGTTTCAGCTCCCAGGCATCAGCTCAAAGTCTTCCCTCCACAATTAAAAGACTTTCCTTGGCAAAAAGTACTTTTCTTTGTCATGTATGTTTTCTGACACTGTCAGTAGAAGTGACTGAGTGTTTTTAATGCCTTATACTGTGTTTTACTTGCTGGGTTTGATTTCAGACCACTCACCTGCTGAGCGCAAACACCTGCTTTAGCAACATTCCCTTCTTCAAGCACAGCACCTGCAATGAGCCACCTTGGTCAAAATGCAAACAGTATGGCAGATACTCAGCGAGTTTTCACCAGCGCTTGCCAGAATACAGCCATCAAAACAATACCTGAGACCCTCTGAACATACCAATAACCCTCCCAATCTCTCCACAGCCTCCAGTCACTGTCACTCCCCAGAATATCACCGCAACACAGATGAAAGAGATGAAGCAGGAGCAAGATGATGATTGTGGTAACCTTTTCATGCACCCCCTCTCTTTGCTTCAGGATCCAACAAGTCGGGGTGGGAGGCCCTCCTCCCCTCGGTTACAGATCATATTCATCCCTCGCACCATCCCACCGCCTCCAGGTTACACCAGCCGCGTGAACAACCCTCGCGCTTGTTCCAGCTCCACATGGATGGAGGGAAACGCAGCTCATCCATCACCAAGGCAGCACGAAGCAAAGAGCTTTGCTGTCACCACAACCCTGGCAGGCAGGAGCTGCATCGCGCCAACCGGGATGGGGGGATAATTACCAATGTCCTCAAAGAGCAACCACAGGGACAGGACCAGGGGTGTGCCGGTCCCCGAGGACAGTGACAGGGCGGGGGGCTGTAATGGACCCTGTGTCGCTGGGGTCATCCCTGGGTGCCTGACGGGTGGTGTGGGGGGGGTCTCTGCCCCTGGCCCAGGTACACCAGGGTAGGCAACCCAGGGCACTAACTCAGGATCAGGCCTGTGTCCCCCCGAGAGACACAAGACCCCCCC
>WAAD01023287.1:330846-345017 GCA_013389945.1 Fregata magnificens | reverse complement strand
CGGCGGCTCCTCCATCATGTCGGCGGGCGGGGACTTCGGTAACCCGCTGCGGAAATTCAAGCTGGTGTTCCTGGGAGAGCAGAGCGGTGAGTCACCGCCCGGCCCGGCTCGGTCCGGGTCTCCCTCACGCAGGGCTCCTCCCTTCCCCCCGCCGCGGCGGACCCACCCTTGTGGGGGCTGGGGTCGCGCCTGAGGGGAACCCCCCCCCTCCTCACCCTCCTTGGGGGGGGCTCGGCTGTGCCGTAACCCCACGTTATGAGGGGAAAACGGGGGTCTCCCGCCGCTTCCCGTGGGGTTGGGGGGCTGCGGGCCCTGGGAGGGGGGGGCTGCCTCGGGGCGTTTGCCTCCCCCTTGCAGAGGCTGCTCTGCCTTGTGGTCGCCGCTCCTTCGGTGACAGGGAGGGATCGAGCGTGGTTCAGCTACGGTTTTAAAAAAAACCACACCAAAACCCAACGGCCACATCTCCAGGAACAGTTGCTGATTCATTTAATCCCAGCTCCTCTGCTTTTTTGAGGGTGGGAGGCTCAATTCCTGGTGTTTTTCTATGTAAATATAGCATTTTTCGAAAATGGAGTTACGTCTCGGCAAAGCGGATCTAACGCTCTAAATATTTAATTCAGTCAATGAGATTTTCTTTCCTGTCTTTGGAATAAAAAAATAACCCAAACGATGTCTCCTCCTTCCTCAGTAGAAGGCCTCTATCTCCAATACTGCATTTCAAATCTTTCACTTTGGAGAGTTTTCTGCAAAAATGCTCGTTTGACGGATGCTTTTGTGTAATCCTGGTCAGATATCGAGCGATCTTTGACATAATGAGTAGGTGCAAAATATTCTCTGTCTCGGGGTGGGGTATTTGCTCCCTCAGCCACCTTTGGTCTCTGTGTGGTAGGAGATGATGAAATACTGGTTTGTGTGTTGTGTTTTTTTTTTTTTCCCCCCCAAATGACTTGTGTCTTGGTGTTTCCTCACTCATATGTAGATGAGCTTGGTGAGAAGGCTGCTATTAAAATTATTTACCTATACATTGACAGTTTCCTTTAGTCTGTTCCTTACATCCTCTTTTTTTTTTTTAATTTTTTAGTGTTGGAACAGCTCCTCTTCATATTAGGGATTCAGGGAGCACAAGTTCAACTTGGGTATTTTTTGGGGGGGGTAAGTCACCTGATCTACTTGGTGAGGTGCTATTTGGCCAGCCATTTTATGAGGATTTTGGAAGAGGGTCAATGTGTAGAACATGCTGTTTGGTTTTGGGTTTGGTCGTCTCCCCCTCCCCCCAAGGTATTTGATAACAGGAATCTTAAGTATTAGCTATGTGTTTGCAAAATGCTTGGCTTGTTTGACTGTATTTCTGAGCTTCGATTTCATGAAGCTTTTTGATCGCCTCCATGGAAGGTTGTAGCACCTGGTGCAGATCTTAAATCTCAGCAGCTCTTAGTTTACACGTGGATTTCTTGTCTATTCTAGCAGACACAACATCAGATATCTGCTTCCTCTAGTCTTTGTCATTTTTTTCCCCTCTCAGCTAATCATCTGTGTTTATACTGGAAGGTTTTAAATAATTCCTGTTCATAGCATCAAATCTGGGGAGGAGAGAAGGGGTGTAGCACAGCAAAATACTCCTAACTAAATATACATAGCGCTGCAACTGCTGTCTTGACTGTGGCTTATGGATGTGTTCAAGCTGGTTTGAGTCTAGCTAGTTAGGGCCCGGCTAGCAGCTGTGGTGTGGGTTTCAGCCCTGCCTTTGTCTGGGATCCTGGGCGATGACTCTGTGACTGATCTGCGCTGAACTCGGTGCTAAACGTGGCGATGCCGATGGCAGCGTAGCCCTCTGTGTGTCCACGCAGCCCATGGGTGCTGCAGCGTGGGCATGCTCCAGCGCAGCGCTTGGATGATTCTTGTCTGTGATGGAGAAATGGCTTTTTCTGAATTCAGCTTGAATCTCTATAGATATTGCTGTCATGATGTCACTCTGTGTAATTTTTTTACTGTCCGAAGGGTGTATAGCTCCTATTACAAATGGCTTCTGGAAGAATAAATGCCCTAATATTGTTCTTCTGTATGATGGAGAGAATTACAGAAGCATCTCTGATGCTGCAAAGGGAGTTTAAGTGGGCTTTGCTTACACGTAGCTCCCTTTGTCATTCTCTGTTTTGAAGGTTAAGGGCAATGTAGAAATAAAGTTTTTATAATAGCAGCTTTCATAAATGAGAAGATCTCTTTGTACAACTGTTGCACTGGATTGCTGCATTTGCTTCCTGTTTAGCTAAAAGGTTGTCTGCCCTGTTGGAAGGCCATAATTAAAGATATCCTACTGCTGCTGGTAGGGAGGCTGAATGCTTCCGTTTCGTTTACATTCAGGGACTTCACAATGACAAATGAAATTTTATAAAGGGCCACAATGTTGATTAGCTGCCTCAGCAACCAAAGCTAGCTAATATCAGACCTTCTATGCTGACTGTATACAGTCCCTTCAATAAATGTGTATGTTATGGCTAAGAAATTCTTAACTGGAGTTCATTACTGTGCAGGCTTTACAGCACTTCCATGCGATTGTGTGAGTGAAGGCAATATCATTCCATGTGAGATCTGGAAGCATCTCTAGATGTTTTATTCTTATTTGAAAGTGGGATTGCACAGTGGATGCAGTCTGTGATTTTTTTTTTTTTTTTTTCTGGTATCCTCAGCCATGTTGTGGGAGTTCAATGCCGTATACCTAGGCGTTCATGTGGACTGCAGTGATTCTTCCTAGTTTCGCTGTTCATCACTAGCTGCAGATTCTCTTTCCTATGCTAAGATGCTGATTTTTTTTTTTAAAGCCCCTTCTTTTCTTGGTCCTTGATCCCCAATATCTTCTTGTCTTCCATGTCCATTACTCACATTGCCTGCCTTTTCTGCTTTTATTGCACCAGCTCCTCGAGCACTTGGTGCTGTGGTGAGCAAGCTGACACACCGCTGCAGCTCTCCCTTCATGGGTCCTGCCCGCGCTGATCAGTCCGTCGGTGGTGTGTCATGACATCAGGTCACTCACGGCTCCTTCAGGATTTACTGCAAGTCATTGCCTCTCAATAGCAATAGGGTTGTTGTGTCCCCCATGCCCCTCCCCAGCCCAGCCTGGATACTTGCCGCATGTACTGTGGATTCATCACGAGCCTGCAATATAATCCGTGTCCAGCTAGAAGAACCTTCTCTTTCTCTATCTATCTCTTATTTTTTTAACTTGTAGTACAAGGATATAGCATTGGGTGGCTAGCAAGAAGGCAACTTCACCAGCACTTGCCTTAATTGAATTAATTTTCTCAATGATTGAAGATTATACAGAGTTTAGCAGTTTTACATATGCTAATCTTTACTGAAAAGGCAGAGAGTGCTCTGTGCTGAGGGATTAGATAGAGCTATTGGGGGGGTGAAAGTATGCTTCTTACTGCCTTTGATGTTGTTTTATCAGGTGATTTTCATCAGTCCTAATGCCTCAAGTCTAAGAAATTCTGATTTCTGGGTCACATCTGTTAGTGTACGTATCACCTGTGTTATAGGATGGCTTGCAGTAAATATGGTATATATTCAAATATTAAAAACATCTTTAGTTTTATCTTGCATATGAGCACTGTTCCTACTTAATACATTGATTTTTTTGATTGAGGAGGCAGAACTGAATGCTGGGGCACTGCAACAGAAATATTCTTTTGTCATGTGGGTTTATGGTGCAGCTTTTATTGGCGAGCAAGTCTGAAGGGCATTAATATGTACAGAAGGCAAAATAAGTCCCTGTTGTCTATTTCTGCTGGCATTCCTGCATTGCATAAGATCTTAAAAAATGTTAATTTGTTCTAACTTTCTTTATCAGGAACTGAGATTTTTAATATTGAAAAAACTGATAAGTACAATATAATAACTTGAGGAATATAACTGTTTGGAAACCACTAATGAACCATACTGTTGCATAATGATGTTGGTACAGGCACTGCTGAACAGTGTGATGTGTCTTACTAGATAACTGGAGAACTGCAGGTGGTTCCTGTGTAACATGAAGCTGGTGTAGCACTGGTCACAGTTCAGCTTGTCTGCGTAGACTGGCATCCCTGTGCAACTTAAAACGCCCTTCTTTTTAAGGAATTCTCCGCTTTACGAGCTCCAGAGGGCTATTAACTTGTCCCACTGGTAGTTTAAAATCTTATCCCCTTCCCTCCTGTTAATTTCCTAGTGTCTTGGTTTTCCTGTGGCTGGGTCTTCAGATATTTGGGTTTATATTTGGACTATATGCATTTTCCATGAGTGGCTGAACTTCATTTGCTTGGGTACATCTGGAGGCTGAATATTGTCCTGGTTCTTTCTCTTCTCCATCTCTGAAATAGTCCTTCCTATAGCAATGTCTGGAAGAAGCACATCAGACTTGGAGAAAAAGACTTAAATGTTTTGTGGTGCCCATTCTCATGGGACTAACAGAGAAACAAAGGTGAGGAACCTCATCTGAGGCCACCTTAGCAGAAGATCTAGCATTTGGAAATTACCAGAGCCAACAGTTGTCAGCCATTCTTCTTGACTGATTGTTACAAATCTGTCTTCTGTAATCAGTTTGTGAGGAAGTAGCTACCTTTCTATTTACCTCATAATTTAGTCCAGGTGTTTAAAGGCATTTGTTATGTTTGTGCATGTACAAGTACCTGTTGTATACACTACTGATTAAAACCAAATGACCAAACCAAACAAAGCAAACAGAAACTCTCAATGGTTCAAAATGTGGCTCAGAAGAAATCCAATTTTGCTGTCTTGACATGAACACCATCAAATTTTTCAAGACAGCCTCCAAAACTCACCTGTGAGTCCTGTAAGGACAGTTACCTTGTGACAGACAAATGTTTCTGAAAGGGTACGGGAGTTCTGATGCATCTCTTCTGGTATGGAGCAGGATAGAACAAGACTAAAAGCACTGTTTTGGAAATGGACTGATATAATCAAAACAACTACAAGTTTGACACGAGTATAAATTATTTATGGAAGTAGACTAAATGAAAAATGTGTGTCTTGGCGAACAAACAGCAGTCAAAATATGGACTGGCAGTGAAAGTAGAATTTTTCAGCTCTGTTTTCTTGATTTATTTACTGAGCTTACACAAAGTTGAAAAGCTAAATGGATTCTTTGTTTTCCCCTCAGCATAAAACACACCCTTCTGGCTCTAATATTTTGAAGGGCCCAAGGACAGTGAACAATTGAATCAATTACATTAGATATTTTCTTTTTATGTTCAAAACTTGATGGGCTAAATATGTTTTGGAGTATTTAAGTAATATTAACTGGAAAAAAAATTGACTTTTTTGTGTGTTTCAGTAGTGTTTAACTCCTACCCAAATGCAGCCTAGTGCATCACAAAAAAAAAAGCTAATCTGGGAAGCAAACATTATATGAAACTAAATCTAAATAAATTCTTTTCATCCATGTGAACTATGTAATGGTTCAGTAAATTTGTGTGTGTGGGTATGTACATATAATATACTTAGAAAATATCAAACTTAGTGCCAAGGCCATACTGAGTGGCAGGGATCCTTTTGAGATGGAAATCGCTTCTCGTTGGTTGTCAACCAGTAAAAATACCAACTTAAGAAAATAACCAACTCGAAATGCAAAGCAGTGTCAAAACTGGGGGTTTTAGTGGAAAGACTTCCTGCTCCTGATGTTGCGTGCAACTCAATGATTACAAAATGTGCTACTGAACCCTTCCCTTGTTGGATATGTGGACCTGTTTTTTGCGTGCCACTGAGTTCTTGAGCCCCTTGCTTGCTTCTGGCTGCTGCCTGTTGAGTCTGTCAAACGGAGTTCAATCTTCAAATTAGGAAGGAAGTCCTTATTCAGCTGTACAGCACAATAGTGCCATTTGTTTAATTTGACTTTTTTAGAACAAGGGTGTAACTTGCCTTTTTTTGTTCCCTGTTAGCATGTTCTTTCTGCTGGACCACTGTAAACAGCGATGAGTCAGTGCTGCCAGAATGCCAGGGCATCGTTTCCCCCGCTGTACGATTTGAAAAGACTTCTTGGACTTCTGGCATGCCCAGTGTGATGCTAACTGGTTTAGTTACAGTGTGCACAAGGAGAGCTGAGGAATACATTGTGTGTGTCCTGAAGTTTGACTTTTAATGTATTTTTACAAAGCCAAACACAAAATCCCTAAGATTCTCAACAGTAATAAGAACCAGTCAAAGAATACATGCTCCAAAGTCCCTTTCCTTCTGCTAGGGGATTTTTTTGTCCATGTAATAACTTCTTCCTTTAGTCCCATCATGACTAGAGCTGGAAATGCCACTCTCTGCTGCGCTGGTGTCTAACTGGTAACTCTGGAAGCGAATCCTGCTTGACCTTGGCTACGTTCATGAGTGCAGGGGCCTGGCTAAGTACAGGTGCATGCTGGTATCGCCCATAGTGGTTGCTTCCATTTTAGTGCACAGAGTTGGGGCATGCTTTTAAGAGTTTCCACGACTTGACTAGGTGCCAGTATCCCCTGGAGATGCCACACAGCTATTCTGAGATTTGCAGGCTCGTAGTGTTCTCTCATCCAGACATGTGTAGGTGTCATCAACACACAGAATTAAGGCTTTGGTTTAAATCTAAAACATATTTGCCCAGAACTGAAGGAGTTGGGAAGAAATATTGGAGCAATACTGATGAGCAGGTAGCTATTTGTCTTCGGACCTGGCCAGAATCAGCTGCGCCAGTGGAAGGTGTGGGTAAACCTGCTAATGAGAAAATGTTCTTAACTTTCACTTGGTCTCCTTTGTCTTGAATTGTGACTACTTAAACCTCTGTGCTGTTAACATTTGTGACCATATAAATGAATGCCATTTATCCTGCTAAGTGACATTTTTTTAATGATTTGCTTCTAGGAGAGCAATCAGCAATTGCTGCAGCAAAAAAAAAAAAACCCAAACCCACTCCAACACTTCTGTAATTAATGCAGAGGCCAGTTTATTCCATTCCTTTAAATGCTTCCTGCTATGCTTCCTGTACTTGCCTCTGTCTAGGTTTGAGTTACAGCCAGTTAATTTTCTTAATGTTCTTGATACGTGCAACACAAAGGGAAGGGAAATTAAATCTGGAATAGATGTGTAGCTGAAAGGAGAGGGGCCCTCGGAGGGTACAGTCTCACCGGCAAAGCTCCAAGCAGTGGCTGATGCAGGATTGACAAGATTCCTGTCAGTTTGATCTCTGCCAGGAGGTCTAAGTAGCTGCTGCTGGATGCTGGGAGAGCAAATTTCTGCTAACAGGCTGAGAGTTCGGCCCCGCAAAGGCTCTGAAGCTTCCTGCACAGAAATGGGCAGGCAGCATTGTATTAATCTGAGTGCAGAAGTGTTTCCCTGCATCTTGTAGGGCCAGGCACTTCATTCGTTTTAATGAAGATGTTGCCTTCTCTGGGAGCAGAAAATATTCACTCATTACTGACTCTGTCCTCTTCTGCCAGCACAGAAATGGCTGTGAGAAACCCTACTTGTCAGTGATGGGAGGATTTTTTTTACGGCCTGACAGAAGGAAGGCTTAGCAGAGGAATCTGAACTAGATGGGTGATTGAATCATCCGGTGGATGTCTGAGGTGGCGGAGGAAATGGAGAGAACAAAATCTATTGTAAGTGCTGTGAGCAAAAGCATAGTGGGCACACAGAGATCAATAAATCGTGGCGAGAGCAGCGTGAGCTCAGAACCAGGGTGGAGGGCATTCGATTAGAAACGCAGGTAAGTGGAGAACACTTGCTTTTGGAAAAGCAGCCGAATCTGCAGGTAATGTTTCCTGATGGACGCAGTCAGTATTGTGAAAGTAGATGAACAGGGCTTAACTTTCATGTATAACAGAATTAATTGGCGGTGAAACACTGTGCTGCACTGTTTTCTCTTCCAAAGGAAGTTCTGACCCCTTCTTGACTTACTAGGCAGCAGTAGGCAGGTCTTCATGCTACAGGGTTGATGCCTTATTTGTCTTGTCTATATTACCTGATTTTAATTTTTTTCCCCTTCCCCTGATTTCAGACTGATACATTTGCTGCTGAAGCAGTTTGAGTATTGTGTCCTTGGCTCACTCAAAATGGCTGAAAAATCACTTGTGTCCGCATAAAAGCTAGGATGGAGACTAAAAAGCTTAGTCTCAGCTTTACTAAAGCTGAGCTGCTGCTGCTTGTTCGGGTAAAGCTGTAGGTGAGTATTTCAGCATAGCAGCTGAACACAGCTGGAGGAGGCTCAAATTAAAATGGCTGAAGAAAGTCTGAGTTTGGTGTATCATCTCATGGAAATCCTAAGCTTTTTTTTTATTTCTTCCTGACCTCGGAATGCCTTACAAAGAGGTCTTCACGGGGTGGGTCTCTTCCAGCCCCTGGTTTCCAGACCAACCTGCCGGTTCAGCTTCTTGTAATTCCTTCTTAGCTTTCCAAGCTGCCTCTTAGTATCAGTCCTTTATGTATTCAATTCATAATTATGTTCCCATTCTTTCTGTTCTTCCAACTTCCCCTTTTTCTTTCCTAGTTGAGTTATCTTTTTGCCTTTTTTTGCTGAGCAGTCATTGGAGTGGCTTTTATACACCATTGTACAATTAACTTTGTGACCATAGTTCTTTTCCACTTTATTTTTAGTTGCTCTTAAAGCTCAATGTGACTTGGAGAAGGGGATAGGGTTTTTTTCTTGAAACTGCATAAACAGGCAGATCAAAAGGTTGTGTCCCATAAAATTAATCTCTTTATTTGGATGCTATAGTGTAATAGTAGACTTGAAAAAAAAAAAAGCTTTTCCAAGTGAAAGCATCACAGTCTCGTAATCACCTGCTGGTTTGGTGTTAAATTCTTTTCCCCTTCTCTGTTCAAGAGTGCTTAGGGCTGATAGGTCGGTTGTTTATATCTGTAGGCTTGGTGGACTGGTTACGCTGTTGCGGCAAGTAATTTACAGTTAATACAGTCTTGGTCTTAAGAATTCTACAATTTTGCTTAAAAATACAAGAGGGATTTTTTTTTTTCTTCTCTGGAATACAGCTGGGTTTTCCCCCAAGTCCTTAAACTGCAGAATATATAGTAAACTCAAGAGGAACCTTGTGCGAATTACTACATGCGTTCCCTCCAGTAGGTCCTGACATCTAGAGAAAAATTTCCCTATGGGATTGTGTGGATGATGTTTTAAATGGTTGTTGTAGTCTGTGCAAGACTTGCACAGCTAAGAAGGAGTCAAAGACTCAAGATCTGGCTTTGCCTGCTTGGTTTCAGGTTAAATCAAGCCTTGTTTCTGGTGTGCTGCAAGTCCGAACTGTGCCCCTTGGAAGGTGGAGGAGCCATGTGCCCTGGACTAGGGGTGTCTCTGGAGCCTTGATCCCAGGAAGAGCAAAGGCTTTCCAGCTTTACCCTTTGGAAGGTGGGAGAGGGGAAGAAGTGTCCTACATGAAATGTTTTTAAGGAGTTTCAAAACAGCTCCATGCTTTTTCCCCAATTTTCGCGCTTCTCAAATGCTTGCCTAAAATATGTGACTCAAGAATCTGCTTTTACCTTGTGTCTCCATGCTGCTTTGGTTTCAGTAGATGATTCCCTGCGGGCACAGTCAGTCGCACAGTGGAAGAAGACGGCAACCAGGTGTCGTGGGGTATTTACTGTACTTGGTAGCAGCTCTTTTATGAATCTTAATGGCAAACAAATGTGACCTCCTGTGTTTGGTCGTATGTCTTTGAGGTCCTTGAAGAACCTTGTGGTGCACTCAAAGGTGGCTTTGTAGGTATGACAGCCTGAAGACCCAAAAGTACCTCCTATGCACATTTGTACAGGGACTTGATAGAGTTGGAAACAAGTCTTTTCTGTGTAATATTCTGTGTATCTTGGAGAGTAAATATTACAGTTAAATAGAAACTTAACTAGTATATGTCCTTAGAGCCCTTATATGAAGGGATTGTTCCTCTGGGAAATACTACTGGAGGAGAATATTTATTTCAAGATATTGTATCCCAGCTGGAGTGTAGATAATTCTCCTCTAAAGAATTTTCTGCTCCAAACCCAATTTCTCATGTAAGTGCTTTCTTTTTTTTCTGCAGTTGAACCCTATAATTCTGTCTGGAAGAGCATTTTTCAAGAAAAGGTCAGAATTAAAAAAAAAAAAAAGAAAACCAAAACAAAAAACTTGTTCCATTGACTATTTGGAACCAAATTCCTATCTTTTAAAGACTAACTTTTTTCCTAAAATTCGCCTAGATGAGTATTAAACCTTGGGTCTACAGACCCCTCAGACTCCATGGCCTCTTTCCAAGGCATTTGTGAAACGCAACTGGGAAGAAACAAGTTTATTGTCAGCTGGCTTAGCCTCCCTACAGAGAGGTCTGTGTCTCGGGAAGTTTAGAAGCCTGCACATTGAAAGGCTGAAAATTGTTGTGCTGGATTAACATTGCTTAGTTTGCCAGATTAACATCATTTGAGCTTGAAGTTCTTAATTTGCAGTGCAGGTGGAGTAGGCAGCAGGAGTGTCAAGTGTCTGTGCTGGTGGCCTCTGTTCTGCCCAAGGAGGAAAGCTGTCACAGCTCGGGAGCAGAGTTGTGAGCGAGAAACGGGTAGTGTGATGTCAAGATACACTTATTCTAAATTCTTAACATAAGGTATGTGTAGCCATGTGTTGCCTGGACTCGTACAAGCATCTGAGGAGACCGGAGTGTACAACTTCTTAAACTGTGCTGTTTTTGAGTTCTACATGTTCTTTGGTTTCTGTTGCTAAAAAAATAAATTGTGGTTGGTTTGGTTTTTTTGGTACTGAAAGAGTCCTGTGCTGCTCTTGCAACATGCACTGTATATATGTTCTACTCTATTTTGATATCAGCTATTTTCCTCCTGTGTTGCTGTGGAGTTGCATCATATAGGCTAACCCATGTGTATTGTTGTGCAGAGGATTGTGTATATGTCTGGTTATTTTTGCACCAGTCCCCAGGTATTCTCCACAGACATCCTTGTCAACTTGGATCAGCAAATGCTGACTGAATTCGTGCTGTGCTTTGTGGAGAGGTGCGCTTAATGAAAGCGCACAGGATGTACTCTATGCATTTCTTTTCCTCACAAGCTGCCTCCTTAGAAGCCAGGCTGCATCGACCTCAAATCAGGACTATTTTAAGATCTTGTTCGAGCTTCATTCTGAAGAAATACTGACCTGTGTTTCTGCCTGAAGAATGAGTTTGAGAGAAGAGAGCTCTTGTGGAAGCTGTTCCGCAGCTCTCATGCGGAAAGAGTAAAGGTCGAGTCTTAGTCCTTCCAGAGCTGCCCAGAAGATGGTAGGTTCTGGGAATAAGATGGAGTCGCTGTGGAGGAAGCTCTCTTTCTCTTTTTCTTCTTTTTTTCCTCCTTCCCCCAGGCAGGACAAAAGTCGCTGCAGTGGTAGAGGGCAGAATTTTCTTTGGGGCAGCATAGGGTAGGTAGTCACGAGATGAGGGAGCAGGAAGAAGTGTTTGTTTTGCCAGGTGGATAACAGTGCTGGGGAAATGTTAGGCAAAACTTGAATTAGTTAAAGGATGGAGGGAATGGAAATCAGTAGTAATCCTTAGCATTTTAATAGGTCTCCTGAAACTTCTCTAATTCATCGCTTGAAAAGGCTGACTTAGCATTGCTTGTTGTGCTTTCAAGGGCAAAACATATTTAGGAAGGTAGTGATAGCTTGTTTTAAGGACTCCATTTAGCATGTGGTACAGGGAAATGACGACTGGATTCCCTGAGCTAGGTGATAGCATATGCTGGTTTAGCTTGCATCAGAATAATGTTTAGTGCTGAAAAGAGTAGAAACCGTGAATGTTTCACTCCAGATATGTATACTCAGGTGGCCACCCATTTTATCTCCTCCCTTCTGCAGCTGTTCTCTGCCTGAGGATATTGCCATCTTAATGTTACTTTCCGTAGCTATAGAAAGCTTTGCAGGTCTTATACCACGATACCGTGAAGGAGGGATTTCTCCTGTGAGACAGACTTAATGTACATTACCTTCTCTCTCACCAGTGCAAGCTGCTGCATGGGTTTTTATCTAGTTTTCTCCAACTCGCCAGTGTTGGTTGCATCTTGTAATACAGTTTTTCGGATTTATCTGACTCTAGCTCATTAAATTATGCAAGTAATACTTAACATGGGGCAGGGGGAAGATTACGTGGAAACAGACCACAAAGACGGAGGTTGTACTCTGCAGACTTATTTAGAGGGGAAATTGGAAGATAAACATTTGAAGTCCCATAGTGGACTTGGTTAGAGGCTGTATGCTTTGTAACAATTACCAAGATTTTTGTGTCAAACTTCCTGTTTACACAAATAGCTTCTGGCAGGAAGAATGGCGGTATCCGTATTTGCCTACCTTGCAACTGGGCTGAAGAAGTTGTCTACCTGAGCTACTAGCACTGTAAATCAAAAGATTTGTTAGAAGGGGATCTAGCTGTGCCTAGGCATTGTGGAAATAGGGTGTCAGGTAATTGTGGCTCTAAAGAACCTAAATGAAGCCTTGTGGGTTAGGAAGAAAGGACAAGAATAGATAATGTTCAAGCAGAATGACAGATGCAGTGGTGACAGATGTCCTAATGCTGTATTTCTTAGTCACTGCAGAGAGCAGGGTTTAATTAGGAAGGCAACATCTGTAGGAAAAGGCGATGAACCAAACTTGAGATACTCGAATATTACAGGAAGAACTTGGGTCAAAGAAGCATGTTCAGCTGCTTCTGTTTGCAGAAATATGACTTCTTCCCCGTGCTTTCTCCAAAGGCAATAGGATGGGGAGAGATAGGTGGGCTGTGTTTGGAAAATTCAGATTATTCCTGTCACAGCAGTGAATCTGGCTCTTACTTCAAAGAGAAGATAATGGAGACAGAACAGATTTTTTTTTTTATCCAAGGTTAAGAATTAGCCACAGTGGTATAGAGACCTTGTCTGGGTGGCAGAGGATAGAGCCACATTCACACCACCAGTGACCATATGGTATTGAGGTGTGGGGAAGAGGCCAGCTTTGGATAACCAGGAAGGAGTTTATAGGTGAGCTCTAAAAGAAAGACTTGCAAACCCCAAAGAAACTTCTGGATACTTTAAACAATTGAAAAGCTAGTGGTTTGGGGAGAGGGAGTGCTTTTGTTTGGCTTTTATCTATGAAGTTATATATGTAATGTATAAAGGGGTGTTGCAGTATAAAAAGTGAACCTGCAATGCACTGAATTCTTCCAGCTATTCAGGCAGAAATTACATTAGAACTCCATCAGTAACACCTCATAGAAATTAATAATCCAGATGGTTCTCTTAGCTGACAAAGATAATACTTTACAAGTCTGCATTGTGCTCTTTCATTACACAGGCTTCACTGAAATTATTCTCCAGTTTACTTTAAGAGGCCAGAATCTGAGATTTCTGTAATACGGATATTTTGAATCGGGGAAAGGAGAACATTGGCTTTTTCTCATAGGGAGCTGGAACCCCTCTGAAAAGGGTGTAGAAGGCTGTATAGGTGTTTAAAGTGGAGGAGAGAAGTAGTTCCCTGTTACAAAAAAGTAGAAATAAATCTGCTCATTCTGTACTGACTAGATTTGGAGCAGAGATTGCAAGGTAGATGATTAATGATTTTAAGTGTATAGGCATTCCCTTAAGAGTATTGAAATATCTTCCTGAATTAGCACTTTTAGAGGTGCTTTGGGCAGCTAGTAGGCAGGAAGGAGGACGTTTAAATTTATAGTAGTGTCTTGCTGTGAAGATCAGGGTCCATTTAGCGTATGTGTTTTATGGCAAAGTGTAGTAAGGATCCTGAAGTCTTGTGGTCTAACCCTGTACTCTGTTAGGGCGTTTGTGACTGTTATTGTGACACAGCTGGTTGTGAGGTTACGATAGCCTTCACGTAAAGCTAGTATAGAACCATATATTCATCTTTAGTAAAATGGATGCCACTGATTACAATGGGAACCTTGGGTGACTAGCTTGGATGTAATCTAATGTTGGGCATTTGCATTAGCATGGATGAATTTTACCCCTGCTTATCTGCGTCTATAACGGGGGCAGAGAATTACTGTGCTTTATGTAGGTGTTAGGAGGATGATGTTTCCCATCAAACCTAGGTTGTTTTACTGATTTAAACCAAGAAATTCCTTAAACTATGGGCATCCTTCCCATTAGCTTTCTCAAATCTCCTTCCTCAGTGGAGATGTGTTGTCCATAAAGGTGCAAAATTCAAACAC